>JAGFNQ010005032.1:42743-61556 GCA_024364735.1 Boesenbergia rotunda | reverse complement strand
AAGGAGAAGAAGAAGAGGAAGGAGAAGAAGAAGGTGGTCTACTCCTCCTCATCCGACTCAGAGGAGTCCAGCGCCTCTATGGACAGCAACCAAGAGGCTTTCATGGTAAGAAAAATGCGTAGGGCTTTCAGAAGTTTTTCTAACAAGTCTTATGATAGGAAAGGGTCCAAAGGCAAGGGTAAGGCAAAGGACATCATTTGCTACAACTGCCACCAAGAGGGACACATGAAGAACGAGTGCCCTCAACTAAAGAGAAGAGATGAAAAGAAGGAGGAGAAGAAGAAAGGTGACAAGAAGAGGTCGAAGGGAAGGAGAAGGGTGCCACCAACCTCATGGCGACCTGGGATGATCCATCATCCTCGGAGGAGGAAGAAGAGCAAGTTTCACACTTTGCTCTCATGGCAATGGACCACTCAGAGTCATCAGATGATGAGAGAAGCTCAAGCATGATGAAAGCGACTCATCCTCATCATCATCCGAGTCAGAAGCTTCGGTAAGTGAGGTATACCACTTACCCTCCTCTACCTTAGTTAAAATTATTTCTAGCACCAACATGGATTTAGCTAAAGCTAAAAGTAAGATTAAGGAACTAAAAGATGAAATTGTCATGCTTAGAGTAGAGTCTACAAAACTTAAGGAAGACTTACATGCTTGTTCTCTTACATCACATGATTCATGTTTTGAAATTGAAAATATGGAACTAAGGAAAAAGGTAGAAGACCTCACAAAGGCACTTAGAAAATTTCAAGTGGGGTCTAGCAACTTAGATATGATAATTAAAAGTTAAAGGGTCGTTTATAACAAGGCCGGATTAGGATATAGGTCAAAGACCAAGGAAGTGGCCTTTGTCTCACTTATGGGTAGGATTGGTGCATCTAGGAGGCAAAGGACTAAGGGAAACATCAAGAGGGTGTGAGTACTTAAGAGATTTTTAAATGATGCTTGTGGATCAAAAATTTGGGTACCAAAAGAGTATGATTTCCATGTTGTATAGGTGAAGGTGAAGGAGGCCTCAACCATGTGAATAGTAGATAGTGGATGCTCAAGACATATGACTGGAGATGTGAGCAAGTTCACTACTATTAGCTACTTAAGAGAAGAGATGGTCTCCTTTGGAAATAGTGAAAAACTGAAAATTATTGGTAGGGGCACCATTGAGGTATCTCCTACAATTTCCATACATAAGGTACTTTTAATCAAAGACATGAAGTTTAATTTACTTAATGTAAGTCAGTTATGTGATGCGGGCTATAGGGTTGAATTTCATGCTAGGAAGTGCCTAATAAGACAAAATGAATCCGATAATGTCATACTAGAAGGATATAGAGAGGCTAACTTGTATTATCTTAATCTTGCTTATGCTACTAACAATTTGGCCAAGTGTTTCATGTCTAAAGAAGAAGAAGGGTGGTTGTGGCACCGGAGGCTTGGACATGTCAACATGAGAAGCATTGCAAGAGTGCCCAAGGAAGAGTTGGTGAAGGGGCTACCGATGATCAAGTGTGAGAAGATCAAATTGTGTAATGCATGCCAAGAGGGTAAGCAATCAAAATCATCACACAAAGGTAAAACCCTAACCACTACTACTTTACCATTAGAAATCTTACACATTGACTTGTTTGATTGCCATAGTACTCCCTCACTAGTAGGGAGTAAATATTGTTTAATTATTGTAGATGACTTTTCTATGTTCATATGGGTTTTCTTTATGAAACATAAGGACGATACCTTAGAAATTTTTATAGGGTTCAGTAAAAGGGTAGAAAATGAAAAACATCTTAAAATTAATCGAATTAGGAGTGACCACGGTGGGGAGTTCCAAAATTCAAGTTTCTCATAATTTTGTGTAGAAATGGATATAAGCATGAATTTTCATGCCCAATGACTCCTCAACAAAATGGGGTAGTTGAGAGGAGAAACAGAGCCCTACAAGAAGCTGCTAGGACTATGCTTAATGCATATTCCCTTTCTAGCTACTTTTGGTCCGAAGCGCTTAACACCGCTTGTTACATTCAAAACCGGGTCTTGGTACATAAGTTCCTAGGGAAAACACCCTTTGAGTTGTGGAATGGGAGAGTTCCACAAGTCCACTACTTTAGGGTCTTTGGATGTAAGGTCTATATTCTAAATACCAAAGATGACCTAAGGAAGTTTGAGTCAAAAGTCGATGAAGGAATCCTAGTTGGGTATTCATCCACTAGTAGGGGCTATAGAGTCTACAACAAAAGGACAAAGGTGATTGAGGAGTCCTCAAATGTTGACTTTGATGAATCAACAAATACCTACCCTAGAAAAGCCTCAATTGATAAGGATATGGAAGAAGTCCAACCCCTTGCCCAAAGAATCCAAGACCTACATTTGGAGGGCAATGATCAAGGGGGAGTAAGAAGTACCCTAGAGGACGAGGAAGAAGTAGTCAATGAACCCACAACCACTAGGCCCTTGAGACATCACCAAGATCACCCAATTGACCAAATAGTGGGTGATGTCACTCAAGGAGTAAGGACTAGGTCCTATTTTAGAGACCAAACTAGTCAAATCGCTTTAATCTCTCAATTAGAACCTAAGTCTATTGATGAAGCATTGGGAGATGTAGATTGGGTCTTAGCCATGCAAGAAGAGCTAAATCAATTTGAGAGAATTGAGGTTTGGGATTTGATTCCTAGGTCCAATGATTGTACCATTGTAACCACAAGATGGGTCTTTAGGAACAAACTAGATGACCAAGGTAAAATAACTAGGAACAAGGCTAGATTGGTAGCTAGGGGGTTTAACCAAGTTGAGGGATTGGATTATGATGAGACTTATGCCCTCGTAGCTAGATTAGAGTCCATTAGAATTCTACTAGCCTATGCCGCTCACATGGGTTTCACACTTCACCAAATGGATGTGAAGTCGGCATTCCTTAATGGGATCATTAAGGAAGAGGTCTATTTAGAACAACCCCCAGGGTTTGAGGACCCTAATTATCCAAAACACGTTTATAAATTGAGAAAAGCCTTATATGGATTGAAACAAGCTCCCCGGGCTTGGTATGAAAGGCTTTCTTCATTTCTAGTGTCTAAGGGGTTTAGGAGAGGAACAATTGACCCTACTTTGTTCCTAAAATCTAAGGATAAAGACATATTTATTGCCCAAGTGTATGTAGATGATATCATTTTTGGGTCAACAAATAATGACTTCCTACAAGAATTCATCAAATGTATGGAAGATGAATTTGAGATGAGTCTTGTAGGAGAGCTAACCATCTTTTTAGGACTTCAAGTTAAGCAAACTAATGAAGGAACACATGTTTTTCAAACTAAGTATGCTAAGGAAATGCTAAAGAAATTTGGCCTAGAAAATGCTAAGGTAGCATCTACCCCCATAGGAACAAATGTGAAAATGGATAGTGACCTTGAAGGGAAAATGGTTGACTCTAAGCAATATAGGAGCATGATTGGTAGCCTACTATACCTAACCACTAGTAGACCCGATATACTATTTGCGGTAGGTATGTGTGCAAGGTACCAATCGTGTGCCAAAGAGTCCCATTTGGTTGTAGTTAAGAGGATCCTAAGGTATGTTAAAGGTACCCTCAATGTCGGGCTTTGGTATCCTAGAACCCTTAGTGTTGATCTTATTGGATACACCGACTCGGACTATGCGGGATGTAAGCTAGATAGGAAGAGTATTAGTGGAGGGTGTCAATTCCTTGGGTCTTCCTTAGTTAGTTGGAGTAGTAGGAAACAATCATGCGTTGCCCTATCAACAACAAAGGCAGAATATGTGGCAATGGGTGGGTGTGTTTCCCAACTCCTTTGGATCATGCACACTTTAGAAGATTATGAGTTACATTATTCTAAGGTCAAAGTCTTGTGTGATAATGTATGTACAATCAATTTGACCAAAAATCCAGTTCACCACTCTAGGACAAAACACATTGAAGTGAAACATCACTTCATTAGGGACCATGTGGCAAGGAGAGACATAGAACTACTTGTTGGACCTTGGATGGCTAGAGAGGGGGGGTGAATATAGCCAGACACTGATATTTAGCGCTTATCGAATTTCTACACTTCAAACGTTAGTAGCACAGCGGAAGCTAAAAGAAAAACAGAGTATGCAGAAATGAAAACGCTAAGCTAAGAGCAAACACAAGAACGCTAACAAGAGGATTTACAAGGTTCGGGGATAACTTGCCTCTACTCCTTGGCGTGCCCTTAAGGTGGGCGATCCCTTGATCGTCGGCAAATCAAGCCCCGATGAACACCGGATAAAATGCAACCTTCTTCTCGGTGGAGTAACCTCTCCACAGCGTTTCAACAAGGATAAATGTTTAAGCACAATGAAACACAAGAAAGATCTTACTTAGCACTTAGGACAGCAAGAACTCAGACAAACTTCTCCCGAGCTCCACTCAGCGCAGATCTCACGCAAGAATCCCCTTCTTTATGTCTTCTCGCTGATGGACTCGCCAAGCCTTCTGACTCTTCTTCCCAATGCTCAAGTAACAGATGGTTGCTTTAAAGATTGCAGTTGTTTGCTCAAGATGATGGAACAACGGATCGCACAAGCAAAGTCTAGAGAACTGATCGCGCGTATGCAGTATTGCTGTCGAAGTAAGTGTTGTGGAGACTTGTTCGCCCAAGCGCTTAAGTCTCTTCCACTCAGCTCCAGGTCACCACCTCACTGCAGCCTCCAGCTGCTCACCTGAAACACTCAGCTACCACTGAACTTTTCCTGGACTCCCTGAGCTTCCCTCAGCCAAGCTCCAATCAGCAGCTCCAGTCTGCATCTCCAGCCGTTGCAACCTGAGATGGCAAATGGACAAACCTACTCCAAGGAAAGGCCTCCTTTGACTCTCCTTGAGTGTTTGAATCCATCCCTATCACCTGCAACTTAATCAGACCATTAGAACAACATATCAAGTAGTAAATCAAGTATCAGAGATCAAGCGCAGAGAATTAGATACGTTCAGATGCGATCAGAGCGTCTGACAATGCAATTTGAATTAAAGTGATCGGTCACCGGACCGATCAGGACTATCCCAGACCGATCAGGCTCCAACCTGATCGGTCCACAGTGAGAAACTTGGGATCGCAAGCTCGTATGATCGATCACCCTGACGGATCAGCAGATCGTTCACCAAACTGATCCGAAAGTTAGCCTGCCATAATCCCGCCCGGAATCCACTGGCTGATCGGTCACCAGACCGATCAGGCTGCTCCCAGACCGATCAGGCTCCAGCCAGATCGGTCAGGGTGAGAAACCTCGTGACAGTTGATCGTTCAGTCTGATCAGCCACGATTTCTCCCTGATCGGTCACCAGACGATCAGGAGCCGATCAGTAGGTTTGCCAAAAACCTACTGGATGCTCCCTGATCGGTCACCGGACCGATCAGAAGCAGATCAGCAGGGGAACTCAACCCACTTATGAGCTCCCTGATCGGTCACCAGACCGATCAGGAGCTGTGTAGTGAGTGAAACGCATACTCCCTGATCGATCACCAGATCGGTCAGTCATCGCTGGATCGGTCACCAGACCGATCCACGATGGAGTATCGTGCCAACCTCCCTGATCGATCACCAGACTGATCCAGGGGGCTCCAACCTAGCCCTCCAAGCTAAGGTTTCATCCAACCTAGCCCTCCAAGCTAGGACCTGACCCTCCAAGCCAGGATTTTTCACCTAACCCTTCAAGTTGGGGCTTTTCACCTAACCCTCCAAGTTGGGACTTTTCACCTAACCCTCCAAGTTAGGACTTTTCACCTAGCCCTCCAAGCTAGGACTTTTCACCCAACCTTCCGAGTTAGGACTTTTCCACACCTAGCCCTCCAAGCTAGGATTTTTCACCTAACCCTCCAAGTTGGGACTTTTCACCTAACCCCCCAAGTTAGGACTTTTCACCTAGCCCTCCAAGCTAGGACTTTTCACCCAACCTTCCGAGTTAGGACTTTTCCACACCTAGCCCTCCAAGCTTGGATTTTTCACACCTAACCCTCCAAGTTAGGATTTCATCAAACCTAGTCCCACTAGGTATGCCTAGTCCACGACCAGGACTTAAACCCAATCATAATCAAAATCATCAATCTAAACTAAAATCGATGTCAACACCAAAACAATAATCAGGGTCATACTGCATCAACAATCTCCCCCTTTTTGTTGTTTGACAATCCAATTTTAAGTTTAGGGATTCGAAATCATTTTCCTCAAATTTCATAATCATAGGGGAATCAGGATCCTCCCCCTACAACATTATCATCCTAAACTTACCAACCTCACTCTCCCCTTTTTCGAACATCGAAAAGGGCCTAGAGGGCAGTTAAGTTAAAACATACTCTCCCTCAACTCTAGGGGTATCCCAAAACAACAAAAGATTTGATTGAATTTTGAAAGCATATGAAAACATATTGTAGGATCGGGTTGGTCCGGCTAGAGGGGGGGTGAATAGACGGTTAAGAAATAATATAAGAGGGCACTCGTCTTTAAGAAAAACTTGGTTGCAACTTGGTCGTTGCTTCCAAGACGGTTAACGCTCAATCAGAAAATCTCCTTGTGGCGGAGAAGCCATACAACTGAAGCACACTTAGACTTAAAGAAATTACAGAAAGAATTGACTGCATTGAATCTAAATCTCTAAGCCTATTTATAGGTTGAGCGATATGATCTTGATCGTTGATACAAGATTGAGTTGCATCTTGATCGTAGATCTAAGATTATCTCAACCAGATTTTTTTTAAAGGATAAATTATTATCCTTTAATTGTTTATCATTAATTTATTATTAACCCGAACTGTAGCCATTTGAATCGGCTTCCGTTTGAATCCGATTGCCGATTAATTTATTATTAATTCGAACTGTAGCCATTTGAATCGGCTTCCGTTTGAATCGGCTAAGCTTCCGCTTCCAATTAAATCAACTATAGCGCACTTCCGTTTGAATCCGATTAATTGCTGTCCTTGCCTCCACTTGTAAGAAGCACAAAAAAAGAAGCTTTAATTACAAGAAAGTCCAATTAAGAAATAAAACAAAATTAAAAAACATTTACTTAAAAACTTTAAATTAAATTGAAACTTTAATTAAAGTTTTAATATAATTAAAACTTTATTATTTTAATAGCAAGTCAAATGTTGACTTGATAAAAGTCAACTTAGTTGACTTTTCGTCAAACCGTCGATTGGGTGATTTCCGGCCAACCGGAGTTAGGTTCACCCGAACCCGACTCTGGCCTTTTGCCCCTCGAACGTGCTTCCGCCAGGCTTCTCGTCCCTCGAACGTCGCGCACGTCCTTCTTGGTCCACCGGCGTACTCTTCCGCAACTTCCGCGTCCCTCAGATTGCACCGAGCCCGTCGGCTCACTCTCCCGCGCAATCCTTCTCGTCCGCTGCGTCTTACGCTTGACTTCCTCCGTACCTAAGTTCCTGCACACTTAGAAGAGGGATTAAAACCAACAGGACCTAACTAACTTGGTGGATCACATCAAAACTAACCGGGGCACCAACAATCGCCCCCTTTTTGATGTGTATCAATCCAAGTTCAATTAGGGTTAAACCAAAAAATAAGGAATTTAGTAAAACTAAACTAAGCAGTTAAGCATGGGAAAAATTATTGACATGCAAAACTATCATATCCCCCTGAACTTCAGGCTACTCTCCCCCTTTGATCACAGCAAAAATAGGGAAAGAAACTAGGGAAAGGAAAAAATATTAATATCAAACACCTTTTGATTTAGTAATTCGAAATTTAATTTAAAATTCTAAAATTGACTTATAATATTTAAAAAATTTGACAGATTCAACATCTGATGTAAAGATTCTAAAAATTTGGATCTGGTCAAAATATCCTTCTATTGAAAAAATCTGATTTTAGTAAAATATTTATAGAAAATTGAAATATCAATTAAAAAAATCTGAAATATTTTGTATACAACGATGATAGGTATATGGGGTTGTCCAAAAATTTTTTTTAATCTTAAATAGAATTTTTGAAGAAAAAATATTTAAAAATTCAAAATTGCTTCAAATATTCGAATAAAAATTTTATTAAATTCTTTTAATTATATCTAAATCATGGAAAAATCAGATCTGAGAAAATAACTTTGTTTTCTATTTTTAATATTTAAGATTCGAATTTTGAACATAAAATCATGAAAATTCAAAACGTGTTAAAAAAATCTGAAAAAATTCTTCGTATATAGACAACAAGATTATGCATTTGGAAAAGTTAGAGATACAATTTTTATTTAGTAACAATTAATCAAACTAAATTTCCTAATAAAAAAATGTTAGATAATTAAGCGCATATGTAATAGAAAGAAAAATAATCAACTTAAAATAGACTTTGGAACCCAAAATAAGTTCTTATCTACAGGGTTAATTAAAAATCTAGGAGGAATATAGTTCTTGGTCACTTTTCTAAGTTGACCCCTGTGAGTTTTAACATACCAATTCAGATTTTCAGGATAAAAATTCTTTTTAGTTCTTAAACATGCAATATCATTTTCTAATTTTTCTACTAAATTTTTTAAATTTTCATTTTCTATTTTCAATTGGTCAGATAGCTCAGATGAGCATGGAGTGACTAATTTTTCTTTTAATTCAGAGTTTGCTATTTCTAATTTATTCATCGACTTTAGCATAGATTTTAGTATAGAGTAAATTCAAGCAGGTGGAAGTAGGCATACCTCACTTACCGGGTCAGTTTCGAAGTTAGGGATTTCCCCTTCGTTGCTACTTTCTTCCGAGGTACTTTCTTCATCTTCATCTTGGTGACTTGCCATCAGTGCAAGTCCAACGAATTCTTCGGCTTCCGATTCATCTGACGAAGTCTCGTCCCAGGTAGCTTTTAGTGCCTTTTTCTTCTTTGGCTGATTCTTGAGTTTGGGGCACTGATCTTTCAGGTGTCTCTCCTCGTTGCAGTTATAACATCGGATCGTGCGTTTCTTCTTTCTCTGCACCTTTTTAGAGCGATTAGTATTAATGAATTTATACAACTTTCTTACCGCTAGTGCTGTTTCTTCATCGTCTGCTGAAGATTCTTCGTCGAGTTGGATCTTCCTTGTGTTCAGTGCGACGTTGTCTGCTTTTCTGTTCTTTTCTACAAAACGAGATTCATGAAGTTCTAGAATAGAAAATAACTGTTCTAACGTACTTACCTCTAAATCTTTTGAAATATAATAAGCGTCGATTATCGAGGTCCATTCCGGGGTTCTCGGAAATGCGTTTAGCGCATACCTTTGTGCATCGCGGTTGGTCACCGTTTCTCCGAGATTTTCGAGGCTTGTGATTAGTTCTTTTACCTTAGCATACAATCTCGCAACAGATTCTCCATTTTCTATCCGGAGATTTGTTAGTCGGTTTCGAAGAACATCTCGTCGCGCCAGCTTTGCCTCCGAGGTGCCTTCGTGCAGTTCGAGAAACTTTTCCCAAAGTTCCTTCGCCGATTCGTACTTACCGATCCGGTTGACATCTTGCTCTGGGAGGACGGTCAACAGATGGAATTCTGCCTTTCCATTAGCAACTGCGTCTACTTGCTCCTTCTTATTCCAGGAGTCAGGATCCTTGATCTTTCCTTCATTATCTTTTGGAGCTGCATAGCCATTTTTCATAATAATTAATAACTCATAATCAGTAACAAAAAATACCTGCATCTTCCGTTTCCATGCCGTGAACTCCCCCTCAAACTTAGGCGGGTATATCACTGGTCCAACCATCTTCTTGAGATTTGCTGCAGTTGGCGGTTAGTCCTTCTGCGGCAACCTGGCTCTGATACCACTTGTAGGATCGGGTTGGTCCGGCTAGAGGGGGGGTGAATAGACGGTTAAGAAATAATATAAGAGGGCACTCGTCTTTAAGAAAAACTTGGTTGCAACTTGGTCGTTGCTTCCAAGACGGTTAACGCTCAATCAGAAAATCTCCTTGTGGCGGAGAAGTCTTACAACTGAAGCACACTTAGACTTAAAGAAATTACAGAAAGAATTGACTGCATTGAATCTAAATCTCTAAGCCTATTTATAGGTTGAGTGATATGATCTTGATCGTTGATACAAGATTGAGTTGCATCTTGATCGTAGATCTAAGATTATCTCAACCATATTTTTTTTAAAGGATAAATTATTATCCTTTAATTGTTTATCATTAATTTATTATTAACCCGAACTGTAGCCATTTGAATCGGCTTCCGTTTGAATCCGATTGTCGATTAATTTATTATTAATCCGAACTGTAGCCATTTGAATCGGCTTCCGTTTGAATCGGCTAAGCTTCCGCTTCCAATTAAATCAACTGTAGCACACTTCCGTTTGAATCCGATTAATTGCTGTCCTTGCCTCCACTTGTAAGAAGCACAAAAAAAGAAGCTTTAATTACAAGAAAGTCCAATTAAGAAATAAAACAAAATTAAAAAACATTTACTTAAAAACTTTAAATTAAATTGAAACTTTAATTAAAGTTTTAATATAATTAAAACTTTATTATTTTAATAGCAAGTCAAATGTTGACTTGATAAAAGTCAACTTAGTTGACTTTTCGTCAAACCGTCGATTGGGTGATTTCCGGCCAACCGGAGTTAGGTTCACCCGAACCCGACTCTGGCCTTTTGCCCCTCGAACGTGCTTCCGCCAGGCTTCTCGTCCCTCGGACGTCGCGCACGTCCTTCTTGGTCCACCGGCGTACTCTTCCGCAACTTCCGCGTCCCTCAGATTGCACCGAGCCCGTCGGCTCACTCCCCCGCGCAATCCTTCTCGTCCGCTGCGTCTTACGCTCGACTTCCTCCGTACCTAAGTTCCTGCACACTTAGCAGAGGGATTAAAACCAACAGGACCTAACTAACTTGGTGGATCACATCAAAACTAACCGGGGCACCAACACATATGATAAAGATAAGTCATGGCAAAGCAATCATATGTATTATATGAACATGACATCATAAGCATAATTATAGCAACGCATGATATCAGATGAATGGAGTATAAGCAAAATCTATGCATAGAAGTAAGGCATAAAACATAGCCTGGAAAGTCAAGTGCATCATACATCAAAACCAGACAACTAAGTAGATGCATCAAAATCAAGGCATAGCAGATGCAGCACATAGCATCTAAGTCAAGTCAAATACAGCACAAAGAAACATCAAAGTCAAGTCTTCATCAATGCTCAGTGGGGAGGTCATCGTCCTGCAACGGATCATCTGTCGTATCATCGGTATATAGTGTTGGGACCGGGTGCATGTTGACATGGATGCGGGTTCGTAATTTTAAAATTAATTATGTGCAGCGGAAGGTTTAGCATAAATAATTTCTCTAATTATTTAACCACACATCTAAGCATGCAATTTTATCTTGTGTAGACATGATCATATATTTAAAATTTTGCAGAAACATAAACTAATTTACGTATTACCTCGTGTAACTCGAAGGAAGGGACGAGATCCAACCGTAAGCGTCCCTTGGAAGCTCCGCCTCTATTCGCGTCCACGCCGAGTATCTTCGGGATGACTTCGCAAAGCCACGAGTTTCGTGTTCTCGAGAACTACTAGATTCTTCAAGAACGCGACAAGAAAAATCAAGAGAGAAATTGAAAGACTAACCACAAAAGGATGGCCGGAATCAAAATTCCGGCGAAGCAAAAGAAGAGGCTTGCGGCAAAAGGATCCTTGCGGCAAACTCTAATTCCGGCAGCACCTTCTTCCGGGCAAGAGATGGCCGGAGCTTCCTTCTCTGGTAGCAGGTGGTGGTCGGCAGGGAAAGGGCAGCGGCGGCCGGCTGGTGCTCCTTCTTGGGGCTGGTTGGTGCACGGCAAGAAGGGGAGAAGAGAAGGAGAGAAAGAGAGGGAGAGAGTCTATGCCTTCATCTCTTCGATTATTACCCAAGTCTTTCCTTGGGTCCTTTATATAGTGGTCTCTCAACCATCAAGCCTCTCAAATATGGAATAACTTATTCCATCATGCCAAGTTTGATTTTATATCATGGTTAAAATCATATTTTAATCCATGATAAAAATCAATCAAGTCTCTTCTCTCTTATGGAATAAATTTCCTTATCATGGTAAATCAATCCATGATTGATTTTATAAAATAAACCAATCCATGGTTCATTTTAATTTCCATGAAAAATAAACCAAACCTTGGTTTATTATATAAAAAATTTATATCATCCATAATTTTATAAAATAAACCACACTTGGTTTATTTTATAAATTGAACCAAAAACTTGGTTCTCTCCCTTTGTTGTGGCCGGCCAAGCAAAGAGGATGGAGGCCCTCTTTGGCTGGCCCATCCAAGCCATGCCCCAATGAATTAAACTTATTTAATTCATCTATTAAGACTTCAAAAGACTTAGCCATTTTACGCTTCCGATGCGTCTCTGAAAAATTCAGATTCGACTTATCGTTTGGCTTAACCAAACCTAATCTCTCTTGATTGAAAAATCCAATTTTCAACTCATTTTAAATCTCTCAGATTACTCATAGTGTGTATGACTAAATAGGCTTTCGATTTATGTTGGTCGTCTATAATTAATCAATTATAGAACGATCATGAGTGGCACCTAGTAGTACATCATGATCCCCAATTAATCGAAAGATCAACGGTTGACCTCAGAAACAATTCTGAACCCCTTCAGCAGCTATAATGAATCGTGCCCCATTCCCTTCACCATCTTATACCCACTTGTTTTAGGACATGGTCTATGTGTGTCAGTCCCCACTAGGCTGACTACGTCACACCTAGCCCAAGTAACGTTTTCTCGTCCTACGGATTCTAATTTCTCTCATGTATTTAAGACATTCATACTCTGAACATGTCATGCTCTGGCCAGAGGCTTCGAGTAACAATCCGACGATAGGCATCGGGTATATAGCTCCTCGCAAGGAGTGGTGAATCCTTTGTAGGCTGTTCAAACATCTTCGGCACTTCGGCTTATACCCAATCATCCTGGGTCCACACCTCCTTGGAGATGCTTGCTTAAGATGTCAAAGTATAAGTCTCCATGGCCAAGATGACTTGAACACCGCAAGTCAAAGGAACATCGTACTTAAGCTGCAGTAAGAACTTCATTGACATATCTATATGTAGATTACCATATGAAGTTTTACAGCTAGTCATTCCAATGAACTAGTTCCCTTAACTAGCATTCATATTTATCTCCGGACATCCCAATGTCACCAGCCAGTGAGAATCAGCTGATTAGAGAATAACCCATGCTAGTCTCAACAGAATTGATAGTGTCCGTATTTATCAATTCATCGACTAGGGACAATTTCAATATTTCACAATTGCACATGTAGAGATAATCACTAGTTGTGAATTCATCACAAATTCTCTCATGCTGTGAATTGTATTGCGGACATTCAGTAAATGAGTTTAAGATCTCAATCAAATAAACAAACATGTATACTCAAATAGTGAATATTCATTTATTAGAATAAATGATTACAATCATAAGACGATTGCCTTAGGACACTTCTCTCATATCACTAACAAACTCCCACTTGGCCTAATGCCAATCGCTATGGTATCCAATACCACAGGCTCTAACATGACCCTCAAACTTACTTTAAGGCAAGGCCTTAGTTAAAGGATCCGCTAAATTCCTTTCAGTAGGAATTTTCTCAATTTGTATGTCATTCCTACTTATAATCTCTCTGATCAGATGATAGCGGCGAAGCACATGTTTGGATCGCTGATAAGACCTTGGTTCTTTTGCTTGTGCAATAGCTCCATTGTTGTCACAGTAAACCGGTATTGCTTCATCAATGGTTGGAATCACACCAAGTTTTGAGACAAACTTTTTGATCTAGACTGCTTCCTTTGCTGCTTCCGAAGCTGCAATATATTCCGCTTCCGTGGTAGAATCCGCTACGGTGTCTTGCTTGGAACTCTTCTAACTTATTGCGCCTCCATTCAAAATAAATACGTATCCGGACTGAGATTTGGAGTCATCCTTATCTGTCTGGAAACTGGCATCTGTATACCCACGTATTACCATATCACCTTCTCCATATATTAGGAACACATCTTTAGTGTTTCTTAAGTACTTGAGGATTGTCTTGACAGCCGCCCAATGATCCATTCCTGGATCAGACTAGTATCTGCTTGTGACGCTCAGAGCATACGATACATCGGGCCTAGTACATAACATAGCATACATGATAGATCCTATCGCGGATGCATAAGGAATCTTATTCATGCAAATCCTCTCGTCTTCTGTGCGCAGACACATAGACTTCGAAAGGTTGATGTCATGCCTGATGGGAAGGTAACCTTTCTTGGATTCCGACATGCTAAACCTTTCTAGCACTCGGTCTATATATGTAGACTGCGAAAGACTAAGCAACCGTTTTGATCTATCTCTATAGATTTTAATCCCAAGGATATATGTTGCTTCTCCCAGGTCTTTCATGGAGAAAGTTTTGGACAACCAAATTTTAACTGACTGTAAGACTGATATATCGTTTCCTATAAGTAATATGTCATCGACATATAACACTAGGAATACGACTGCACTCCCACTAACCTTCTTGTACACACAAGGTTCGTCAGGATTTTGTGAGAAATCAAACTCTTTGATTGTCTCACCAAAATTTTAGTATACTAAAACTTCAGTTTATCGATATATTAATTTTTGGTATACTAATTTTTTATATCATTTACATTTAAATTTTGATATTATATAGTACACTAAGGCTACGTTTAGTAGGAGGTAATGTAATCGGGTCTGTAATGTAATCAAGTTTGTAATGTAATGTAATGTAATCTTGATTACATTGTTATGTTTGGTAATGAGTTATATGTAATCTTTGATAACCATTACAAGTTGGATTCCTTTGTTTGGTGAGAGGTAATCCATCCTGTAATGTAATCAAGATTGACGACCGGCGACCGCCGCCGGCTGGCCGATGACCATCGACTGACCGGCGACCGGCGACGGCCGGCGATCGGCGAACCGCCGCCGTCGGCCGTCGGCGGTGGCGGTGGCGGCGGTCGCCGGCCGGCCGGCCGGCGACCGGCGAACCGCCGGCGATCGACGACCGTCGCCACCCGACCGACGATTTTACAAGCTGTAATGTAATCCAGATTACAGAGGTTTTGTTTTGTAATCCAGATTACAAATCATCAACCTCTTTTGTAATCGAGATTACATTACATTACAATTTTAAAGTTATTCCAAACAAAGGAATCCAACTTGTAATGTAATCTTGATTACATTACAGGGTGGATTACACTCTACCAAACGTAGCCTAAACTATTATATATTATCGTGTATCGAAACTTTTTAATATAATATTATATTATAATTTTTAATACATTCACTCTAAAACAAGGTGTGTGTACGCCAAACGGGTAGGTGAGAAGCAAATGAACACGTGTCATCGTGATAGCCCCTAATGTCCCTGTCAATCCGTCCCAAGACTAATATGGAGGAAGTAAATTACGAAAATTATTAATTTGGATACTGTGGCTAGCGCGTGAGGAGGATGAGCATACTGGCTTTGCCAGGATTTAATCCAGACCTCTTAATAGTAATACATACGTATTAATCATCAATTTATCTCGTGAGGACAGATGAACACACGTCATCGTGCACCATGGAAACACATACTGTGCCGCGTGTACGTCCAATGGGAGACGGCTACATGTCCGTTGGATTTTTAAAAAATCAATGTTTTAAACGTAGTTTCTCAAATTTTATTAGAATTTGATTATATTTTAGAGATAAAAAATTATTTTTATTATGTAATTACTCAAATTTTAATGATCCTTATTTTATTCTTTAAATTTATAGTGTGATAATTAAGGAGTATTTAGGAGAGTTTTTATTTATTTAAAAGTGGATTTTATAGAGATTATTTTGAATTTAACGAGAAGTTAAAATATAAAGTGTTTGAAAATAAAAATTAAAATCTAATAAAGGTAAAGTTTGGTTGTTTGGGAGAATGATTACTTCTAAACTTAATTTTTAATTAAATAATAATAATATCCTTGAACTATATAAATTAATCTTTTTTAATTATCTAAATATAATTTTGATACACAAATAATAATGTGTTTATATAATTATTATTAGATTTTAAATATTTATATAATTATTATTATATTATGAATATTATATCAAAATTAATTTTTTTAATAATATTAATGTTTGGAAAATATATAAACTTAATAAAAATAAATATATCAAAAACATAATATATATATATATATATATATATAATTTTGAAAGGGTAAATTATATAAAAATATAAAATTTTATTTTATGACAATTATATAAAATAGTAAATTATTTAACGACATAAATATTAACTTAATTTTATATCATAAATAACAAAGCAAAAGTACATAAAAGTACCAAATTTTTTTTACTTCTAGTTTTTGAAAAAAGGTTATAAAATTTAAAATGAAATTTGATATTTATAAACTCTCAAAAATATTTTTATATAGTTAGAATTAAAAAATAGTTAGCAGAAGCCCTATCAAATACAACCTTAATTTGATATTTATCGAAGATAAATTAATTTTCTATGTAATTTCTCGAGTAATGCAAGATCCCCACAAATGGACAAAAATAATTTGCCATCGAAATCAATACATTGAGAAGGTAAAGGGCTCGTAGATTATTATCAGAGATTTTGGATTTCAATCACGAGATCGTTGGAACCTAAATTCTTGTCTGTATAAAAAGTTTCTCCTCTTAACTTCTTTTCTTTTTAGTTATTAAATTTATCTCCTTCGTATTAATCTGAGACGGACTGATGAATACTACTTTTATCACAATACAACGACCCAACTCTTCTCTCTCTTCCATAAAATACACCGCCAACAACTATGACTCCGATCACTCGATGGTTACGCGCACAACTTTTGAATAATTTACATAGTTCCAACTTAGAGCTTAATTCTCAAAAACAATTATCAATTAAATTAATAGACATGGCTCCGCGGGGCAATTGTGTATTATGATCTACGTAATGCCTCGGGCTCAATTAGGTCAGATTCTTTGTCCCACAGAGGATCCTTGCCCCTCTGTCTCACTCGTCAACGATGACTGACGAGTCGTTCGATCGTCGATCGGACACTACTGGTGGTTTCCTACCGCCGCTCCGAACAAAATTATATCCTGGGGGTACGTGAACCCGTCAGGTATCGTCGTAATTACGATCTTGTCGTATTTACCGTCAAATCTGACGAGATTGTAATACGACAATTCCGACTGATTCACTGTTATCCCAGGATATCGTTTGATTCGGAATGATGATAAAAAATTATTAATAATATTTGATCGTCGATCGGACGACTAATCGAATATCGTCGAAGAGTGTAAGATAGACGGGACAGAGATCGTGGAGAATCCCGTACGAGGCTCAATCCTCAATTTACTTTGGTACGGGTCTGCCCTGTGCACTTCCCTTCGTGTACGACTCACATGGCTGTTTGCTAGCTTTTGACAGTCGCACTCTGCACCTCCCTCTGTGTGTCTGTTTCTTTTGTAACTTTCTCACTCCTCGCCGCAGAACATCACGTGACTGTTTGCGATGGATGGAGACGACGGCGAATGGGTGTGGGTGCGCCGGCTGGCCGAGCCGGAGAGGTGGAGCGCCGCCACCGCCGCCGTCGGGCTAGAGGACGAGGACGACCGGGCGCTCAAGGTGGTCTTCGCAGCGCCGGCCCCGCGCTGGACCGACGCTGCGCCTCTCGGGAACGGCCGACTCGGCGCCATGGTTTGGGGAGGTGTCGCGACCGAGACCATCCAACTCAACCGTAACATACGCTACGCTTTTGCTTACTTCCTTGACTACGGAGCTCATTAGACCGCTAAAGATGTATCGTTCCCTTGTCGCTCAGATGATACGCTGTGGACGGGGGTGCCTGGCAATTACACAAACCCTAATGCGCCTGCTGTTCTTTCCAACGTCAGAACGCTGGTCGACAATGGAGACTACGCTGCAGCCTCGACAGCTGCCTTGGGCTTGTCTGGTTTTCCCTCTGATGTATATAAAACCCTCTCACTCTGTTCTTGTCTAATTTTACCCACTATTGCGTCTCATTATCAATTTTGGATCAGCACTGCACAAATTTGCTAAATGGGAAAGAAAAGTGACGGAATTACTCTTTTCCCAACATTCATTGCTGAAACTTTCGTTTAAGTGCAGGTCTACCAGCCTCTCGGGGACATAAATCTAGAATTTGGAGATACCCATACTTCTTATACTGCATATTACAGAGATATTGATTTGAAGTCTGCAACAGTAAATGTCAAATATGCCATAGAGGATGTGGAGTTTACGAGGGAGCATTTCGCTTCCAATCCACATCAAGTAGTCGTCGCAAAGTTCTCGGCAAATAAAGCAGGCTCAATTTCTTTCACAGTTTATATGGACAGCAAATTGCATCATCTTTCACATATAAGTGGGACAAATGTGATAATCATGGAAGGTAGTTGTTCTGGGAAAAGAATTGCACCTAGAGAATGCACCTCAGAGAATCCGAGTGGAATTAAGTTCTCTGCAGTTCTGGATCTCCAGATGGGTGGTGATAGTAGTAAGATAGGTGTTATTGATAGGAAATTGAAAATTGAAGGTGCAGATTGGGTTGTTTTGCTTCTTGCAGCTTCTTCCTCATTTGAAGGGCCATTTACTAAGCCTTCAGATTCAAGAAAAGATCCTACATCTGCTGCCTTAAGCACAATAAATTCAATTAGGAACATGTCTTACTCTCAGCTATATGCCTCTCATTTGGATGATTATCAAAGTCTTTTCAATCGCGTTACATTGCAGTTGTCGAAAGGGCCTAACAACACAGTTGAGAAACCAAGATTTGACTTCATTCAGAAATGTG
>JAGFNQ010005032.1:0-19697 GCA_024364735.1 Boesenbergia rotunda | reverse complement strand
CTTCATGCCTCAGCCATTTGTCCCTTTTTGAACTTTTCAGAACATCTTCATAACTGATAGGTTCATCATCGCTTATGAGTAACACGTCGTTCGATTCACTTATGAGAAATCCGTATCTCTCTGGAATATTGCGTGTCCTAT
Source organism: Boesenbergia rotunda (assembly GCA_024364735.1). Classification (NCBI taxonomy): domain Eukaryota; kingdom Viridiplantae; phylum Streptophyta; class Magnoliopsida; order Zingiberales; family Zingiberaceae; genus Boesenbergia; species Boesenbergia rotunda. The sequence goes on along the minus strand of JAGFNQ010005032.1, from coordinate 19,556 downwards.
CAGATCTACGAAGAGGTGGTGTTGTTTTAGGTTCAACTGATAGCTCATCACTATGAGTTATCGGTTGTGGGTCTAGACTAGGTGTCTCTGTAATGTCTATTGGAGTTTCTTGAACTTCATCAAGTTCAATGCCACTCCCACTGTTTTCTTGTAAAAGAAATTCTTTTTCTAGAAATACAGCATGCCTTGAAACAAACACCTTTTGTTCCAAGGGATGATAGAATTGGTAACCCTTCGTTTCCTTAGGGTATCCAATAAATAGACATTTATTAGACTAGCATCCAATTTGTCTGATACAACCCGCTTCACATAAGCAGGACAACCCCATATCTTAAGGTGAGTTAAGTGAGGTTTCTTACTATTCCAAATCTCATATGGAGTAGTAGAGACTACCTTGGTCGGGACTCTGTTTAGCAAGTAAACAACTGTCTTTAGTGCATAGCCCCAAAAGGATTTTGGAAGAGTTGCATGATTCATCATAGACCTAACCATGTCCATCAAGGTTCGGTTGCGCCTCTCAGATACACCATTATGCTGTGGTGTATACGGCGGAGTCCATTGGGATAATATCCCATTGTCCCTAAGATAATCTTGAAACTCTTGACTTAAGTATTCACCACCCCGATCGGATCGAAGTATCTTAATACTTTTGCCAAGTTGTTTCTCTACTTCATTTCTGAACTCTTTGAATTTCTCAAAAGCTTCAGATTTGTGTTTCATCAAGAACACGTACCCGAATCGTGAGTGATCATCGATAAAGGTGATGAAGTAGCTATAGCCTCCTTGTGCTAGAGTTGACATTGGTCTACATACATCAGTATGTATAAGACCAAGCAATTCTCCCACTGGATTACCTTTTCCGAAAAAGGGTAATTTGGTCATCTTGCCTTTTAAGCATGATTCGCATGTATCAAATGAACCGGGTTCAAATGATTCCAGAATTCCACATCGGTGTAATTCGGTCATGCGTTTCTTACTTACATGGCCAAGACGGCAATGCCAAGTGTAGGAGTCTATTCGATTATCTATTCGAGCACGTTTGTTGCTAACTTCGATATTGAAAACGTCACTGGATAAATCTAACGTGTAGATGCCATTGCATAAAGTTCCATTCCCATAAAGAACGCCATTTAAAGTTATGTAACAACAATTGTTACTAAAAGTTAAATGATAACCCTTTTCATTCAAGCATGAAATAGATACAATGTTCTTTATTAACGAAGGAACGAAATAACAATTATCCAATTCTAAGACACGTCCAGTGGGGAGCTTTAGCAAATATGTTCCGATGGCAACAGCAGCAATCTTTGCTCCGTTTCCAACTCGCAAATTCGCTTCTCCTTTGACGAGTCTTCTTCTATTCCTTAGCCCCAGTATGTCATTACATATATGTGAGCTACACCCAGTATCAATTACCCAAGTGTTTGAGGAAATAGAGTGACATTCAATAACGAAGATACTTGAAGAGGATGGGGCATCGGATGCCTTCTCTTTCAAGGACTCAAGATAAATCTTGCAGTTTCTTCGCAAGTGACCCTCCTTGCCACAGTGATGGCAAGTGCCTTTTAGGGTATTTTCAGTCTTTTTGGCCTTTTTCTCCTTTCCCTTATTCTGTTCTTTGGCCTTCCTCTTAGAACCTTTCTTCGAGGAACCAACTAACAGTACCATTTTAGATCCTGCTTCACAGAAGGCTTTAAAGTCTTTAGCAGGTTGAGCAACTCAGGAAAATGGTCTGGAGTTGCACTTTCGGGAGGACAGTTGGGAAGTTGATCTTCAAGGACATTAGCAAGCTTCTTTGCCTTGAGGACTCTCCTCAGGTTTCGAAGCCAGTCCATGAAGTTCGGCCCAGTCAGTTTATTGGTGTCCAAAATGGAACGCAAGTTTAAAGAAGACATGATCGAGTGATTAACCTAGAAATACAAATTGAGCTTATGTGAGAAGATTGATTAAAGAATGTATCAATATACATTAATAAAAATCCTATTTATTTTTCAAATTGAGTAACCCTTTTTATCAATTCGGGAGATCGTAGGAACATCTCCAAATAGGTTGATATCCAACCATAGATAAGATCAACCATGGCTGTGGCCATCAAGTTTTTCTTAACTATGAAGGTAGGTAATTATACCAATTACATATCACATATATGTAACTATCACTTTATGCTATCAACTAATTGAATGTTTGCATAAATCATTGGGTCGTTAACTCATTAACAAGTATGCAACATTATACATAGCACCCAACTGCACCTCTCTTTACATCGACCTTGGCTGTGGCACAACAAATCGATGCTCCAAGCTTAAGGCTGACCCATTAATCAAGAAATAGTTTTAATATGGTTGGAGCTCATTCAACCGTTTAGTCAGGCTTGGATGTGTCCAACAACCAAAACTAAGGATTGACCTCTGACTCCAACTATATTATCCATAAACTAATTCCATGGTTTGAACATGTTGAGGTTCAAGCCGGGCATGGATGTGTCCATCAACCCAAACTAGAAACAAAACTCCGGTTCTAACCATATTAATGGAAGGTGTTAGCCTTAATATTTTGTAAGGAGTTTTTGGGTCTCATCTTTTCTAAGCACATTCATGACATAGAATTATGTCATGACTAACGATTTCCTTAATAAAGTATGTATGTGACTTAATTTATCAAGTCTCATGAATTAAATTAGGAACCGGATTTCCTAATTATAATTTCATACTTTATTAAAGGAATTGTTTTGGGAAACAATTTCCTAAATTGTCATAATTAATTTCGGAAATAATATGTTCAAGACTTTGATTTCTCTAAATCAAATCTTATTAAATTAAGAGACAAATCCCTTAATTCAACTACATATTATTTTCATGAAAATCTTATTTAAGAATACTCTATAGGAAACTATTTTCCTAATTAATTTTGGAGACAACAATATGTAAGAGCATCACCTCTTCAACATATTTTATTCATGGATTTAATTAATTACAACAAATTATTTTCTAAGGGTGGCTCCCCGAGGCTCAGATACCCAAAGAAAAGTAATGTGTTGTAAATCTAATTGGACGGCTCCCCGAGGCTCAATCCAAAATAAACATGACAATTTCAATTAAAAAATTGGGAAATTAAATTACAACAACTAACTTTAAATTGGACGGCTCCCCGAGGCTCAATCCAAAATAAAGAATTTTGTTGTAAATTTAAAAACCAATTCAAATTTAATTGTCAATTAACTGTCCATGAATTTGTCTAGACTTTCTCAAAAGAAAGTGCCCAAAATTGTGAGATTTCAAAAATAATTTTTCAGAATAATTGTAAGTTTCTGGTAAAAAGAAAACTTACATATTTCCAAAAATTGGAAAATTTCTAAAATAGAAAAATTTCCAAAATTTGGAAAGTTTCCAAAGATGGGACGTTTTCACAATTATCATAAAATTTTAGAAACTAGAAAATTCCAAACGTTTGCGAAATTTCATGAGGATTTCCAAACTTTGAAATTCCTAAATCTAAAATCTATTATAATTTGAAATTTTCCATAATTGAAAATTTTTCCGAAATTGAGATCATGACAAAGTGTTTCGCAAAATAATTATATGATAATGTCCAACACTAACCGGCTCTGATACCACTGTTGGGACCGGGTGCATGTTGACAAGGATACGAGTTCGTAAAATTTAAAATTTTTACGTGCAGCGGAAGAGTTTGCATAAAATAATTTCCTAAATTATTTTAACTTCGTATCTAGCATGCAACCTTATAGTGTGTTGACATAATCATAAAATAAAACTTTGCGGAAAAGTAAACTAATTTACTTTATACCTTTCGTAACTCGAAGAAAGGGACGAGATCCAACCGTAGCGTCCCTTGGAAGCTTCGCCTCTATTCGCGTCCACGCCGAGTTCTCTTCGGGATGACTTCGCAAAGTCACGAGTTTTGTGCCGACGAGAACTACTAGATTCTCTATGGGCACAACTTAGAAGAACAAGAGAAAAATTAGGAAACTAACCAACGAAGTAACGGAATCGAATTCCGAGAAGAGAGGAGTCGCTATCCGCTTCTTCTTCTTCTTGTTCGGGTTCTCCTTCTTCTTGATTGCTCACGCCAACTTCAAAGGGGGAAGTTGTTTGGTGCGCCAGCCCTAAACCACTAGGGTGGGCGCCGGCCCTAGGCAAGAGAGGGAGAGGGAGAGGAGAAGAGATTAAGAGAGAGAGGGAGAGAATAATTAATCTCTTGATTGGGAATAAGGGCTAGCCTTTGGTTCCTTTATATAGTAGCAACTCCTTTGCTAAGTCTCCCTCTAAACCGAATTAACGGAATTAACGGAATTAGTTATAAGAAATTTATCTTATAAATTTTCTTATTAATTATTCCGTTTAAACCGAGTCTTTATTATAAACTAATTTATAATAAAACTAATTCTTCTTCTCTTTAAATTATGGAATAAATTTTTATAAGAAATTTATAAACTTTCTTATTATGAAAAAATCAATTCATAATTGATTTTATAAAATTAAAATAAACCAATTCAGGGATTATTTTAATCTTCCATAAAAGAATAAATTTCTATAAATTTTATTTATATAAATTTCTTTATACAAATTTATTTATCCATAATTTATAAAATAAATCGCACTAGATTTATTTTAATAATTAAACCAAAATTAATTGGTTTTCTCCTCTTATTGTGGCCGGCCACCAAAGGGGGTTTTGGCACCCTCTTTGGCCGGCCAAACCAACCCGAACCGCCGCGAATTAAACTCATTTAATTCGCCCAAAAAGCCTTCAAAAGACTTAGCCATTTTTAGCTTCCATTGCGCCTCTGACTAACTCAGATTCGACTTATTTCTCTTGATCGAAAAATCCAATTTTCAACTTATTTTAAATCCCTCGGATTACTCGTAGTGCGTGTGACTAAATAGGCTTTCGATTTATGTTGGCCGTCTATAATTAACTAATTATAGAACGATCATGAGTGGCACCTAGTAGTACATCATGATCCCCAATTAATCGAAAGATCAACGGTTTGACCTCAGAAGAAATTATTCTGAAACCCTTCAGCAGCTCTAATGAATCGTGCCCCATTCCTTTCACCACCTTATACCCACTTGGTTCAGGACACGGTCTATGGTGTCAGTCCCCACTAGGCTGACTACGTCACACCTAGCCCAAGTATTGCAACATCAACATCAGGCTTTTTCCATTGCTTATGATATGATGTTCAATCTCAAAGAACTCTTCGGATATCAGAATCGGGTCACTAGGCAGGAGGCAATGAGGAACTTGATGGCAACTACCATGGTCGAGGGGACACCCGTGAGGGATTATTCCCTTGAGATGATGGCCTATCTCAATGAGATGGAAGTCCTTGGAGCGGAGATCAATGGGAAAACCCAGGTCGATATCATTCTTCAGTCTCTGCCTAGGAGTTTTGAGCAGTTTCGCCTGAACTACAATATGAACAAACGTACATATTCGTTGGCGGAACTTATGACAGAACTCCATGAGGCAGAGGGGCTTTTTCTTTAGAGTGCTTATGCTTTGGTTGCTCAGAGGGTTTCTACTTCTATGCCGAAAGGCAAAAAGAAGAAGAAACAAGGTGGGGCAAAGAAGGCGACAGGATCTCAGGGACCTCGGGCTGGCGTGAGGAAGCCGAAAGGCAAATGCTTCACGTGCAAACAGACTGGACACTGGAAGGCGGACTGTCTCCATCATCAAGATAAAAGTATATCCTTTTGTTTAGTTGTTGAAACATGCATAGCGTTGTTATGTACCGGTACCTGGTGTGTAGATACGGGAGCCACTAATCATGTCTGCAATTTTTTGCAGGGGTTCTAGGAAAACCGACGACAAGCTGATGGATAGATTACCGTCTACAAGGGAAATGCTACGGAGATGGCGGCTATTGTAGTGGAGGACATTTATTTGTCTTTTGAGAGGAATAAAGTTTTGATTTAGAGAAATTGCCTTTATGTACCTACTTTTAGAAAGAACCTTGTTTCAGTTTCTAAAATAATAAAGGATAGATATTCTATTGATTTTAATGACTGTGTCATTATAAAAAGGAATAGAGAGATTATCTATTTAGGTAAATTGGTTGGAAATTTGTATACTTTAGAACCAAAATCTCCTATCATACAAATAGAAGTTAATATCTCATCATCTAACTAAAATAAATGGAAGGAACCTTCCTAGATAAACCAAACATAGCTTTGGCATCTAAGACTTGGTCATATTAACCATAGTAGGATTCAAAGGTTGATAGCTGATGGGCCCTTGGGTTCATTGGTGGTGGAAGACTTCCCAACCTGTGAATCTTGCTTGGAAGGTAAGACGACCAAGAGGCCTTTCAAAGCCAAGGGGTATAGACCCAATGATGTGTTAGAATTGGATCATTCTGATTTGTGTGGTCCTCTGTCAATCCAGGCTAGTGGTGGCTTTGAATACTTCGTCTCCTTTATAGACGATTATTCAAGGTATGAATACATTTACTTGATGCGCCGCAAGTCTAAATGCTTTGATAAGTTTAAAGAATTAAAGGCTGATGTGGAGAAACATCAAGTTAAAGTATCAAGACACTACGATCAGATCATGGTGGCGAGTACCTCTTGGGAGAGTTTAGGACTTACTTATCAAAGGCTAAGATTCAGTCCCAATTGTCTGCACCTGGTACACCCCAACAGAACGGTGTAGTAGAGTGAAGGAATAGGACTCCTATGGAGATGGTTAGATCGATGATGAGCTAATCCGAGTTGCCGAATTCGTTCTAGGGATATGCTCTGGAAATGACAACGTACATACTAAACTTGGTACAATATAAGTCAGTACCCTCTACTCCCACAGAATTGTGGACTGGGCGAAACCCTAGTCTAAGACATATTCGGATTTGGAGTAGTCCAGCACATGTGCTGAAGGGAGATAGTGATAAGTTGGAATCTCATACAGAAGTGTGCTTGTTCGTAGGCTATCCTAGAGGGACGAAAGGTGGTTTGTTCTATTGTCCTAAGGATCAAAGGGTAATCGTTAGCACAAATGCTCGATTCTTAGAGGAAGACTATGTGATGAACCATAAGCCCATGAGTAGAATTATTCTTGAGGAATTAAAAGGGGACATTCCGACATTAGTACTAACAGTACAGGAGGATATATGACAAGTAACTGCACTGCGTGTCACAGAAGATACACAAGTGGTACCTCGTCGTAGTGGGAGGGTTGTTAGACAACCTGTGAGATTCATGTTCTTGGGAGAGTCATCGGACTTGGTCCCTGGTGAACATGAACCTAACTCCTGGACCTATGTTGAGGCACTCCAAGATAAAGATGCGGAATCTTGGCAAAGGGCAATGCTTTTGAGATAGAATCTATGGATTCTAATCATGTCTGGGAGCTAGTAGAACCACCCAATGGTGTAAAAGCCATTAGATGCAAGTAGATCTACAAGAGAAAGAGAGGATCAAACGGGAAGGTAGAGACCTTCAAAGCCAGGCTTGTTGCGAAAGGGTATGCTCAGAAAGAGGGTATCGATTATGAGGAGACCTTTTCGCCAGTAGTCATGCTTAAGTCTAATCGGATTCTCTTATCTATTGTCGCTCATTAGACTATGAGGTATGACAGATGGATGTCAAGATAGCTTTCCTTAACAGAAGTCTTGAGGAGACCATCTATATAAAGCAACCAGAGGGATTCATTGCGAAGGACAAAGAACATCTTGTGTGTAAGCTTAATCGGTCCAGTTATTAATTGAAGTAAGCTTCGAGATCTTGGAACATCCGCTTTGATGAGGTAATCCAGCCATATGGATTTATTCAAAGTCTATATGAGTCATGTGTATATAAGAGATTTGATGAAAATGTAGTGGTATTTCTTTTACTTTACGTAGATGATATTTTGCTCATTGGCAACAATGACAAAGTATTATCTGACGTAAGGGTATGGTTGTCGAAACAGTTTGATATGAACGACATGGGAGAAGCAGGGCACATCCTTGGGATCAAGGTTATAAGGGATCGCCAGAAAAGGATGTTGTGCTTATCTCAAGCTTCATACATAGACACTGTCCTAGCTCGTTTTAATATGGAAAACTCCAAGAAAGTTTTTCTACCTTTCAGGCATGAAATTCCTCTATTTAAGGAGATGTAGCCTAAAACATCGAAGGAGATAGAGGAGATGAAGGTGGTTTCTTATGCATCGGCTGTAGGAAGCCTCATGTATGCTATGCTATGTACGAGACCAGATATCTAATTTGCCATGGGGATGGTAAGCAGATGTCAGAGTAACCCTGGACAGGGACATTGGACTGAGGTAAAGCATATACTGAAGTACCTGAGAAGGACTAGGAATTTTATGCTAGTTTACCAAGCAGACCAATTACTCCCTGTGGGTTATACGGATTCAAACTTCCAATCGGATAGGGACAAAAGTAAGTCTACCTCTGGGTATGTGTTTACTTTAGGAGGTGGAGTCATAGTATAGAGGAGTGTCAAGCAGAAATGCATGACAGACTCCACCATGGATGCTGAGTATGTGGCAGCCTTAGAGGCAGCCAAGGAAGTTGTATGGCTCAGGAGCTTCATGATGGACTTGGATGTGAATCCTGGTTTGCCCAGATCTATCACAATTTATTGTGATAATAGTATACAGTTGCAAACTCGAAGGAACCACGAGCCAATAAGGCGAGTAAACACATAGAGCGCAAGTACCACTTGATACGAGAAATCGTAAAGCGAGGAGAAGTTGCTGTCGCCAAGATTGCATCGGAGGATAACCTGGCGGATCCTTTCACTAAGGGCCTATCAGCGAGAGCTTTTAATAGGCATGTGGAGGATATGGGAGTCAGATGTTTGACATTATGAGGACAGCAGAGTCTTTTAGTATACGTGGGAGATTGTTAGGATGTATACTAAAAGTCTTGCTTTTATATAGGCATCTTCATTTTAAAAGAGAATCACAAGATCACTATTTGCATGTTTATATTAGCATGTATATATTGTCTAATACTTTACACTATAGATAACATGGTGTGTGGTGTCGCACAGAAGATCATGTTATCATTCCCTTGTAAAGTATAAGTAGAGGTTCACAACCGAGATTGATTTGGACAAACCATTGGGATGGTTGTAGTGTAATTTGGCGTTGGTTTATCTTGACCATAGAATTACACTAGTACACTTTGAGTGCATTGAGTGAGACCGATATAGAGGTGATTCAACTTATACTAACTATATAGTTGAATCGGACCTTATATATTATGGAGTACATGCTCTTAATCCCGATATAATAACGGGCACATGTACATAATAGTTATTTCTTTGATTTACGAATGGGTGAGATTTATTCTGTTAAATCGATAGGCCCGGTAAGTTAGGAATTTACATGGTGTTTCATTGATTATAGTCGGAAACCGTGTCCTGGTGAGTCAGGATGATGATGCCCCCTTGATGAGCTCATAATGTTTATCATGTTAAATCCTGCAAGTGGACTTGGTGCGACATGATGACAAGGATGAGTGGTACTAATCAAGGAGTTAGATGTTGATTAATTAAAATTATCAATAATTTAAATTAATCAACAGGCATTCGATATCTTAAACACGGGGAGAAAATTGTACTTATAATAGGTGGAGCCCATATTTAAATATGGGGGTTGGTGAGGTAGTTCAATGAAGACTCTTTAGTGGAATAGATCTTCATTAATGGATGGGGCCTTGATCCATTAGGTGGCCAAGACCCAACTCCTCCTCATGGTCCCTATTGTATCCCTATAAATTCCCCATGGAGTCATGAAACCAAGCATCCAATTTCATCCAACAAGCCATAAGCCGCACCTAACTCTCTCCCTCTCTCCCTTCTCTCTCCTAGGGTTGCGGCGCAAACCTACATGGTCGGCGACAACATGGAGGGTTAGGAGAGAAGATAGTCATCTTCTACCTAGTGTTCTTCCTCCTTTTTTCCCTCCTTTGGTCAGAGCATCCATTGAGGAAGCTAGATCCGGTGGTGCTAAGGAAGAAGAAAGGTGTTTGTGGCGGTTTTGGCACCGCAAGGTGGAAGAGAAGAGAAGGTGTTGGTGCAGGAAGCACCATATCGAACCTTCTTTCAATATTGGCAAAGGGTTCAAAGTTAAGTATTATTGGTGATCTAACAATGTTACTCAAGTGTGTAGGAAAAGTCCTAGCGAAGGGCTACTTGGCACCTAACGAAGGACTGCCAGGAAACAAAGTCCTAGCGAAGGGCTGCTAGGCACCTAGCGAAGGACTGCCAGGAAACAAAGTCCTAGCGAAGGGTTGCTAGGAGTCAAAGACCTAGCGAAGGACTGCTAGGCACTTGGCGAACGACTGCCAAGATACTAAGACCTAGTGAAGGACTGCTATGCACCTGGCAAAAGAATGCCAGGATACAAAGCCCTAGCGAAGGACTGCTAGGCACCTGGCGAAGGAATGCCAAGATACAAAGCCCTAGCGAAGGACTGCTAGGCACCTGGCGAAGGAATGCCAGGATACAAAGCCATAGCGAAGGACTGCTAGGCACCAGGCGAAGGATTGCTTGGAACCGAAGACCTAGCGAAGGACTGCTGGGCACCAGGCGAAGGACTGCTTGGTACTGAAGACCTAGCGAAGGACAGCTGGGCACCTGGCGAAGAACTGCTGGGCAAAAGTCTAACCGGAGGAGCCGGTTGGCAACAGGTAAATTCTCCTGAGAGGAGTAGGTGAGGACGCGTTCCCCGTCGAGGGAACAGTAGGCGTCGGTTCAACCTAGGGTTCCATTTTAGAGACCCAAAGTCAGAACCAAGACAGCTACGGCTGTAAGAATCACTAACATTTTTGCTTTATCTTGTTTGGTACTAACCCTGGATGCAGGACCGAAGAAACGAGTGTCTGCAGCACAGAAAGCCTCAAAGGAGTGAGGCAACAGCTAGGTTGGGCGTCCGGAAGGACCCAGGCGCCCTAAGTACAAGCCAAACATGATTTCAGCAAAAGTACGCTTCGGAAGCATACTGGGCGGGGCGCCCCCATGCTCCCGGACGCCCCCATGCTCCTAGGCGCCCCGGATGCTCCGGGCGCCTCGGGCTTAAGCCAACGAAGCGGATAGAGTCAAGCCAGCAAGAAGCCAGCGGATCAAGTCAACCCGGGCACCCCCTGCGTCCCGGGCGCCCCCACAATTAACTCTCAGCCCTATTCGAGTGGGATAAGGGCTGACCGAGAGTTGCTCGGATCGGCTGACACGTGGGGGGCGCCCCCAACGTTCAGGGCGCCCCAGGAGGCTATAAATAGCCCCTCGACCCCAAGGCTTCAGACATCACTTCTTCCAATGCCAATACGCTCTTCTACTCAAGCGCTCTGCTCCGGAAACCTCCCAACTCGAGATACAAGCGCCGACGACGTCCCGCTGCTCCGAAGTACAATCCACATCGGACGTCGGTAACGAAGAGCTGACTTTTTATGTTTACTGTACTACTATTGTAACATCCTTCTGTAAACCCTTTTTATGCACATATAGAATTGCCCACAGTATATGGTCAACGACCGTGGGCCTTGGAGTAGGAGCCGACCGCGACTCCGAACCAAGTAAAATCTTGGTGTTTTTGTGTTGTTTAGTTTTAATTTTTCCGCTGCGTATTCTCTTTTTCAATCCGAAATGATTTACGATATTCACCCCCCCCTCTATCGTATTCTCTCGATCCAACAAGTGGTATCAGAGTGGGGAAGCTCAAATTTGGTGCAACCACAAATTTGAGATTTATTTTCGGATTTACGAAAATTTTTATTTTATTCCTTTTCTTTTTGATAATCGAGATTGGTGCAACATCACTCGATCTTTCTCACTTTTTATTTCAAATAAATAATATCTGTAGGTGGGTTTTCAATTTTCAATTCTTATTTTTTCACTATAAGTCAGAATTGATAAAACGATCAATTTTCAAAAATTTGTCATAAACTTTTTTATTATTATTTTAATATTTTTTCTCAAAATTCGTGCTACCTTAAATCGAGCAGATTTTTCCCAAACATTGAATTCTTACTTTTTTCATCATTAATCAAAATTGATAAAGCTAATATTTTAAAAAATTTGCCATAAATTTTTTTTTCATTAATATTTTACCTCAAAATTCGTGCAAAATTTATTTTGGATTATTTTTTCCCTTCTCCCTCACTACTAATCCATGACCAAGTCTTGGTACATTTTTGTTACTTCTTTTTTGTATGAGGTTAAACTAAATGGTCAACCAAGAGTGGAACAGTGCCCGTCCACCGCTATACTCCGGCGAGAACTTCAATTATTGGAGAAGTCAAATGGAGTTCCATTTGAAGGCTCATTGGACATATGGATGATCATTCAAACAGGGTTCTCCCTCCCTACAGAAGATGATCCATCAATTACGTGGGACCAACTGGATGAACCAACCCTGAGGAAGATCGAGATGGATGCAAGGGCAACTGCAATCCTACAATGTGGCCTAACCAATGAAGAATTGAAGCGGGTCGGATCCTTCAACTGTGCCAAGGAGATGTGGGAAAAGCTAATCAATGTACACGAAAAGAGCTCCGATATTGAGATCTTAGAAGAGTCAGCACCTGACTTCAAAGTTGACTTCGGATCAGAAGATGAGATAGAATCCATACTTGACTGTGAATTAGAGCCAGAGTCAGAAGACAAAGTGACTGAGACAAAAATGGTAACCAATTTTGAATTTGTTCTAGAATTACAATTAAATAATCAGACTGATACTATAATGGTCGAGGAAGGTATAATTTCAAGTGCAGGGAAAACTCGAAAGAAGAAGCTTCAACCGGTACCCGAGTCCGACTCAAACTCAGAATCTGACAACGTAGGAAGGGATCCTTGGAAACTGGTCTGGTTGGCTCGCGACCGCTACAAAATGCCGAAGAAACAATCAAGCAAAAGAGAGATGGCTAGAATCAAGGGGGAGATTCCCAACCGGGAATCAAAAGGTAAATTTATAATAATTAAAAATCCAATATTTACCTTGAATAACATGATTAATTCATACAAATTAGTTAAGGTTAATATGTTAGAAAACATAATTCATAACCTTGCTGATGTTAAAAACCCAGAGTATTATTTCAAGTATGATATAACTTAGATCATTTTTTTTGTCATGTTTGCATTTTTTTTTGCTTAGAATTAGGATTGGTTAGTATAAGGACTAAATCAATTAACTGAAATTTGAACAACATAGTATTGGGTGGCGGTGAGATGATAGTACGTTAGGGAAGCCTCTTCTAATAAAGTCAAGTATACTCTACTTGGTCTCTTTAGATTGGTAAAACTAGCCAAAGCTACCGATCCAAGACCCAAGCTAGTTAGACCAGAGTGTCTCAAACAATGATTTGAAAATGATCTTTCTTTAAAAGGCTTTGTCTAGGAAAGAGTTGTTGATCAATAAGGCTACGGCCAAAGAAGGCCTCTGTGCCTCGCCAAGACCTGGAAACCAATTATCGAAACTCACTTTTAAATTATTATTTGTTAAACTCGAATCTAACACAAGCTTCAATTAAATCATAGTGTTAACATCAAAGATAAAATTAATGCATCTCACAAAACAGTTAAGAATATCCTGTTTTGCCACTTAGAAATGGGTGAGATGCTTAGGACTTAAAAGTTAAGTCCAACCCAACCAACTAAAATTCAAATTCAACTGAACAACTTTTAAAATTCAAATATAATCAACTGAACAACTTTCAAAATTAAAATTTAATTCAACTGAACAAACTTAACCCTCTAAATTTTAATTTTCTCAAAAATCAAATTTAACTTTTTAACTAAGGGTTAATGTTTCAAATCATTGTAATTAAAATCAAGTATCTTTTGTTCACTAACATGAAATTTATTTCATAACATTTATTTATTTCCTTACCATTATACAAACATTTCTTTCAGACAATCAGTTTTTTCTTGTATGGCAAAAAGTCACCTTGGGGATTACTTAGGATTTTTTTTTATCTGCAGTCCGGGCTTAGATATTTATATTTTTTTGGACTTAAAAAAAACTTCTATTTTTTTGGAAATCATTTCCCCTTTTCGGTTTTCTATATTCACTTTTTCAAATAGGAAAATGAAATTATATTTCAAATCATTAAAACAAAATACTTTTTTAAACATAGTTTTCTTCTCTTTTTGTTTGAATCAAACCCTAAGACTCAGAGGAGGATTAACTTATGGTCAACAAGCCTCCTAAGACTGTGACAGGTTTAGGGGGAGTTCAAATTAAAAGAAGAAGTTTAAAAATACTATATTTTCAAACTTTCACTCATGTTTTTCTAAAACTATGCTATCATATGTCCTTCAAATAATCATTTTTTTCGAAATGTTAATACTTCAAAATTCATTTTAAGAATTATGCTTGATTCCCTTTTTGATCTTGACAAACCCTAAAGACACAGAGGAAGGTCCACTTCATGACCTACAAAGACCCCTAGGATGTGTCAAATTTAGGGGGAGTCTAAACCAAAAGAAATTATTTCTAACAAGTATTTTCTTTGGCAATTATTTTTGAAATTATTAAATAATTTTGTTGATTTTAAACTGAACCCTAAGAATTCAGAGGAATAATAATTGTGGTCAACAAGCTTCCAAGGACTGTGTCAAGTTTAGGGGGAAGTCAAATTAAAAGAGTTATTAAACATTTCTAAATAATATGTTTCCATACACTATATTTTCAAAATTGTGTCAAAAACATAAGTAATTTGTCTTACAAAATATTATTATTTTAAAATGTTTTTTTTGGCTTATAAAATTATTTTTGAAATACCTTTTGAAATAATATTTGCTTGAGTTTTGAGAATTTCCAGGACACTTAGGAAAATGTCCTTGTAGTTAACAAGGGTTCCTAAGATTGTGTCAGACTGGAAAAGAAACCTAGTCAAGTAAAATATTATGGTTTCAAAATGCATAACATTTTTTTCAACAAGTACTTATATTTTTCAAAAAATGCATAATTTTCAAAAGTACTAATATTTTTCAAGGCAATAGTGTTCTAAGTGTGTGAATTTTCTAAAAGACTTGCCTACAAATACAATTTTTTTAAATACCTTTCAAAGTGAAGTTTTGCAATTTAATGCTTTTTGCTATGCTTTCAAGAATTATGCTAAGTATTTTTATATTTTCAAGACTCTTAAGCTCTGATACACAAATTTAAATTGTCTTTCAAAATATATTTTTCAAGAGTTCTTTATTGATACATGACCAAGGGGGAGAGTAGAAAAAGTGAAAATCAAACTCTTCCTTAAACTTTTTTCCCTTTTTAATGAAATTTTATCTTAGAAATGGTCTAAAACATAAGGAGAAGAGTTTCACATTAAGGGGGAGAGAAAGAAAGAGAAAAAGGAATTTTTTTCAAAAGTAAAGCAAAAGTTTCTGAGTATCTATGTATTTCAAAAAAAAATTTTAAGTGAAATTTTCCTTAGCAAACAAGATTTGTCGGAGCAAAACTTTTTGAAAATTTTGGCAAATATTTCTAAATTTTTTTGGGGAAAAACTTGTCTAGAAATTTCTTAAGAATTATGTTTTTCAAAATGCACAAAGTGTTTCCAAGCAAATTCGTCTAAATGTACAAAATTGTATTTAGTAAACAAAATTTTTCCCAATTCTAAAAGTTGAATTTTTTTTTGGAAATTTAGCTTCAAGAATGGAAATTTTGCCTAAGTAATTTTTTTTTAGGCTTTGTAAGTAAAAGTTTGTTTCAAAATTTAGGCCTGCAAAACTTTTCATAATGGAAAATTATCTAAGTGTAAAATGTTTTGATAGTGAAAATGTTTTTACTCTTTGTCAAAAACATGAAGCACTTAGAAAAACTCAAAAATCCCTATTAAATATGTTGTTCACCCATGCTTGTTTTTCATATATGTCAAAGGGGGAGGAAAGGTCAAAGTTAAGTATTTTATAATTGTTGTTTTATAACACAATTATTCAGGGGGAGTATGAGAATTTTTTTTTCAAAATTACTTTGGTTTTAGACTTTATACTGTTCAGAAATGCTATGTTTTATTGGTCTTAACCTTCTTGCTTAAACTGTTGTAATTTTTACTTAACTTTGAATTGTGTTACCATAAATCAAAAAGGGGGAGATTGTTGGTGCAGGTAGCACCATATCGAACCTTGTTTTGATATTGACAATGGGTTCAAAGTTAAGTATTATTGGTGATCTAACAATGTTACTCAAGTGTGCAAGAAAAGTCCTAGCGAAGGGCTGCTAGGCAGCTGGCGAAGGATTGCCAGGAAACAAAGTTCTAGCGAAGGGCTGCTAGGAAACAAAGTCCTAACGAAGGGCTGCTGGGCACCTAGCGAAGGGCTGCTAGGAGTCAAAGACCTAGCGAAGGACTGCTAGGCACTTGGCGAAGGACTGCTAAGATACGAAGCCCTAGCGAAGGACTGCTATACACCTGGCAAAGGAATGCCAGGATACAAAGCCCTAGCGAAGGATTGCTAGGCACCTAGCGAAGGAATGCCAAGATACAAAGCCCTAGCGAAGGACTGCTAGGCACCTGGCGAAGGAATACTAGGATACAAAGCCCTAGCGAAGGACTGCTAGGCACAAGGCGAAGGATTGCTTGGAACCGAAGACCTGGCGAAGGACTGCTGGGCACCAGGCGAAGGACTGCATGGTACTGAAGACTTGGTGAAGGACAGCTGGGCACCTGGCGAAGGACTGCTGGGCAAAAGTCCAACCGGAGGAGCCGGTTGGCAACAGGTAAATTCTCCTGAGAGGAGTAGGTGAGGACACGTTCCCCGTCGAGGGAACAGTAGGTGTCAGTTCGACCTAGGGTTCCATTTTAGAGACACAAAGTTAGAACCAAGACAGCTACGACTGTAAGAATCACTAACATTTTTGCTTTATCTTGTTTGGTACTAACCCTGGATGCAGGACCGAAGGAACGAGTGTCTGCAGCTCAGAAAGCCTCAAAGGAGTGAGGCAGCAGCTGGGTTGGGCGACCAGAAGGACCCGGGCGCCCTAAGTACAAGCCAAACATGAGTTCAGCAAAAGTACACTTCGGAACCATACTGGCGGGGTGCCCCCATGCTCCCGGGCGCCCCGGATGCTCCGGGCGCCCCGGGCTTAAGCCAACGAAGCGGATAGAGTCAAGCCAGTGAGAAGCCAGTGGATCGAGTCAACCCGGGCGCCCCCTGCGTCCCAGGCACCCCCACAGTCAACTCTCAGCCCTATTCGAGTGGGATAAGGGCTGATCGAGAGTTGCTCAGATCGGCTGACACGTGGGGGGGCACCCCTAACGTTCAGGGCACCCCAGGAGGCTATAAATTGTTGGGACCGGGTGCATGTCGACAAGGATACGAGTTCGTAAAATTCAAAATTTTTACGTGCAGCGGAAGAGTTTGCATAAAATAATTTCCTAAATTATTTTAACTTCGTATCTAGCGTGCAACCTTACATTGTGTTGACATAATCATAAAATAAAACTTTGCAGAAATGTAAACAAATTTACCAAGTACCTCTCGTAACTCGAAGTAAGGGACGAGATCCAACCGTAGCGTCCCTTGGAAGCTCCGCCTCTATTCGCGTCCACGCCGAGTTCTCTTCGGGATGACTTCGCAAAGTCACGAGTTTTGTGCCGACGAGAACTACTAGATACTCGGAAGGCACAACTAGAAGAATAAAAGAAAATAACGGAAGACTAACCAACGAAGTAACGGAATCGAATTCCGGGAAGAGAGGAGTCGCTATCCACTTCTTCTTCTTCATGTTCGGGTTCTCCTTCATCTTCAATGCTCACGGCAACTTCACCTTCTTGGATTTGGTTGGGCGCCGGCCCTAGAGGAGCTAGGGTGCACCGGCCCTAAGGGAAGAAGAAGAGAAGGAGAGGAGAGATTAAGAGAGAGAGGGAGAGAGTAATTAATCTCTTGATTAATTGATTGGATTAAGGGCTAGCCTTTGGTTCCTTTATATAGTAGCAACTCCTTTGCTAAGTCTCCCTCTAAACCGAATTAACGGAATTAACGGAATTAGTTATAAGAAATTTATCTTATAAATTTTCTTATTAATTATTCCGTTTAAACAGAGTCTTTATTATAAACCAATTTATAATAAAACTAATTCTTCTTCTCTTTAAATTATGGAATAAATTTTTATAAGAAATTTATAAACTTTCTAATTATGGAAAAATCAATTCATAATTGATTTTGTAAAATTAAAATAAACCAATTCATGGATTATTTTAATCTTCCATAAAAGAATAAATTTCTATAAATTTTATTTATATAAATTTCTTATACAAATTTATTTATCCATAATTTATAAAACAAATCACACTAGATTTATTTTATTAATTAAACCAATTAAATTGGTTTAATCTCCCTTTAATGGCCGGCCACCACAAGGAGGGTTAGGACCCTCTTTGGCCGGCCAAACCAACCCGAACCGGTCGCGAATTAAACTCATTTAATTCGCCCAAAAAGCCTTCAAAAGACTTAGCCATTTTAGCTTCCATTGCGCCTCTGATTAACTCAGATTCGGCTTTATTTCTCTTGATCGGAAAATCCAATTTTCAACTCATTTTAAATCCCTCGGATTACTCGTAGTGCGTGTGACTAAATAGGCTTTCGATTTATGTTGGCCGTCTATAATTAACTAATTATAGAACGATCATGAGTGACACCTAGTAGTACATCATGATCCCCAATTAATCGAAAGATCAACGGTTTGACCTCAGAAGAAATTATTCTGAAACCCTTCAGCAGCTCTACTAAATCATGCCCCATTCCCTTCACCACCTTATACCCACTTGGTTCAGGACACGGTCTATGGTGTCAGTCCCCACTAGGCTGACTACGTCACACCTAGCCCAAGTAGTGTCTTTCTCGTCCTTTGGATTTCTAATTACTCTCATGTATTTTAGAGACTCTCACTCTAAACATGATATACTCTGGCCAGAGGTTTCTGAGTAACAATCCGACGATAGGCCTGGGTATACATCTCCTCGCAAGGAGTGGTGAATCCTTTGTAGGCTGTTCAAACATCTTTGGGCACTTTGGCTTATACCCAACCATCCTGGGTCCACACCTCCTTGGAGATGCTTGCTTAAGATGTTAAAGTATAAGTCTCCATGACCAAGATGACTTGAACACCGCAAGTCCAAGGAACATCGCACTTAAGCTGCAGTAAGAACTTCATTGACATATCTTTATAGTAACCAATGAAGTCTTACAGCTAGTCACTCCGATGAACTAGTTCCCTTAACTAGCATCCATGTTTATCTCCCGGACATCCCAATGTCACCAAGCCATTGAGAATCAGCTGATTAGAGAATAACCCATGCTAGTCTCAATAGAATAGATAGTGTCCGTTTTTATCAATTCATCGACTAGGGATAATTTCAATACTTCACAATTGCACATTTAGAGATAATCACTAGTTGTGATCCCATCACAAATTCTCTTATGCTGTGAGTTGTATTGCGGACATTCAGTAGATGAGTTTAAGAATCCCAATCAAATACACAAAACATGTATACTCAAATAGTGAATTATCATTTATTAAATAAATGTTTACATCATAAGGCGATTGCCTTAGGACACTTCTCTCATATCACTAACAAACTCCCACTT
>JAGFNQ010005031.1:1893774-1919377 GCA_024364735.1 Boesenbergia rotunda | reverse complement strand
GCTTTTGACTTTGCCAGATGACCTTCACTAGTGGCACTTCTTTTGTTTCTTAATCTTTTAACTGCTTTGGTCCATCTGTGTCGGTCTGCTCTCATAGCTAAGATCTTCTTGGATCTGTACTGACTGAGGCTGAATCACTTGGCTAGGGTCGTGAATACACTTCTTTAGCATGAGACATGAAAGTACTGTGGATAGCTGACATATCCTCTGGCAGTCCAGCTCATAGGCTACCTTCCAACTCTCTTTATAATCTTGTAGGGTCCTATGTAGCGAGGACTCAGCTTGCCCTTTTTGCCAATTTCATTCACCTCCTTCATAGGAGCGACCTTGAGAAATACTGAATCTCCAACTTGGAATTCAAGTGGCCTACGGCGTGTGTCAGCATAACTTTTCTGTCTACTCTGGGCAGTCTCAATCCTCTGGCGGATCGTCTGGATAGCCTGAGTGGTCTCATCTATAAGCTCAGTCTGGCTGCCTAGTCCTGACTCCATCTCTTTCTTCTCCCAGCTTCTTGCCAACATATGGGTGATCTGCATTTCCTGCATATAGTGCTTCATAAGGTGCCATTTTGATGTGGCCTGATAGCTATTATTGTAGGGCAAACTCAGCTAAGCACAGAAATTTGCACCAACTACTTTAAAGTCCAACGCACAAGCCCTGAGCATGTCTTCTAAAATCTGATTTACTCTCTCTGTTTGTCCATCTGTCTGGGGATGGAAAGCTGTGCTGAACTGAAGTCTGGTGCCTAGGGCGTCCTGAACACACCTCCAAAAATGGGAGATGAACCGTCCATCTCTGTCAGAAACGATCGACTTCGGAACTCCGTGAAGCCTGATTACTTCTTTCACGTACAGCTGTGCTAACTGCTCTACCGAATGCGATAACTTGATGGCTAGGAAGTGGGCAGACTTGGTCAATCTATCACTATCACCCATATTGCATCGTGTCCATGGGTGGTCCTTGGGAGACCTGTGATAAAATCCATGGATATCTCTTCCCACTTCCACTCTGGAATAGGAAGAGGCTGCAGAACTCCTCCTGGTCTCTGGTGCTCTGCTTTGACTCTCTGGCAAGTCAAGCAGGTACTGATATATCTGGCCATGTCTCGCTTGAGTCCAGACCACCAGAATCTTTTCTTTAAATCTTGGTACATCTTGGTAGAACCAGGATGCATAGAGTACGGGGTACTGTGAGCTTCTTCTAAAATATTCTTTCTTAGTTCCTCGTCATTGGGGACGCAAAGGCGGTCTCCAAGATAGAGGATGCCACTATCTGATACTCGAAACTCTGAATTTTCTGCCTCTTGGATCTCCTGCTTGATCTTCTGGATCTCTGGGTCTTGACTCTGCTTTCTTTGTATATCCACAAGCAGGGTTGACTCTAGAGTCAATGCAGAAAGTTGCCCAATTATTACCTCGACTCCAAAATCCTTTATCTCTTTCTGAAGTGGTGGAGATAGTGATGATAGGGACATCAGTGCTGCACAGGATTTCCTGCTCAGTGCATCTGCCACTTTATTAGCTTTACCTGGGTGGTAGAGGATTTCACAGTCATAATCTTTGACCAACTCTAGCCACCTGCGCTGCCTCATATTCAGATCCTTCTGAGTAAAGAAGTACTTCAAACTCTGATGGTCTGTGAAGATTCTGCACTGCACTCCATACAGGTAGTGTCTCCAGAGCTTCAGTGCAAAAACCACAGCTGCTAGCTCGAGGTCATGCGTAGGGTAATTCTTCTCATAGTCCTTGAGCTGTCTGGAGGCATATGCTATTACTTTACCGTCTTGCATGAGGACAGCTCCAAGGCCCATCTTGGATGCATCACTGTAGATGTCAAAGGCCTTGTCACTCTCTGGAACAGTCAGGATGGGAGCACTAGTCACTCTTTTCTTCAGTTCTAGGAAACTGTGCTCGTATTTATCTGACCACTCAAACTTCTGGTTCTTTCTGGTCAGGGTTGTGAGTGGAGAGGCTATTCTGGAAAAGTCCTCCACAAATTTTCTGTAATATCCTGCCAGGCCTAAGAAGCTTCTGATTTCACTGGCATTCTTGGGTCTACACCAGTTGCTGACTGCTTCTATCTTGGCTGGATCAACTTGAATGCCTTCTTTGGATACAATGTGACCTAGGAAGGTCACCTGATCTAGCCAAAACTCACACTTTGAGAATTTTGCATAGAGCTTCTCCTGCTGAAGGATCTGCAGCACTATCCTCAAGTGTGTAGCATGGTCCTCTGGAGTCTGTGAGTATATGAGAATATCATCAATGAAGGCAATGACGAACTTGTCCAGAAAATTCTTGAACACTCTATTCATTAGATCCATAAACGTCGCAGGGGCGTTTGTCACTCCAAAGGGCATGACCACAAACTCATAGTGCCCATATCTTGTACCGAAAGCAGTCCTTGGCACATCACTCTCCTTCACTCTGAGCTGATGGTAACCCGATCGCAGATCTATCTTGGAGAACACTGTGGCTCCCTTCAGCTGATCAAATAAATCATCTATCCTTGGCAAAGGATATCTGTTCTTGATGGTTACCTTATTCAAAGCTCGATAATCTATGCACATTCGCATAGATCCATCTTTCTTCTTGACCAACAGTACAGGAGCTCCCCAAGGTGAATGACTAGGGCGGATGAAACCCTTGTCAAGCAGCTCTTGCAATTGTTCTTGTAATTCTTTCAGTTCTGCTGGTGCCATGCGATAAGGTGCCTTCGAAATTGGGTTGGTTCCTGGGGCCAACTCAATTTCAAACTCAATTTCCCGATTGGGAAGGAGTCCTGGTAACTCTTCAGGAAACACCTCAGGATAGTCACAGACTACCCTCACTTCTTTTCTCTTCAATCCTTCTCCTTGACTTGCATCCACTATATGAGCTAGAAAACCAGAGCACCCCTTCTCTAACATTCTCTGAGCTTGTAAGGTAGATAGGAACCTATTTATCTTTCTCCTTGGGTCTCCAATAAACTCAAATGAAGGTTCTGCTTCCGGTGTGAACTTGACTTTTCTCTTGCGGCAGTCTATAAAAGCATTATACTTACTCAAGAAGTCCATTCCTAAAATGACATCGTAATCCTTCATTTCAAGGACTACCAAGTCACTGTAGAGCTCTCGGTTGGAAATCTAGATTGATACTGCCCTTAGCCTCTCAGTAGAGGCCATCACTTCCCCTGACGGTAAGGTTGTTAGGAACTTCATCGTTCAACCTTTCTGGTGGCCTTTATACTGTTTAAGTAGTGCTCAGTGATCAAAGCACTACTTATTAGTTCTTCGAAGGTTTGCAGCCTCTTAACACCGCTAGCCCCCTTTAACGCTATCTCAGGCCTTAACATCTTGAGCATTAGCCTAACTATCTCTTTTTCTGTGCTAACTAGCTCTGGGCACAGATGAGCTAACCGCTTAAACATCTTCACTGCTTCATCCACGGATAGTTCTCCTTGTCTGAACTCCGTGAATTCATCATAATGCTTGTTGGTTACTTGCATGTGAAAGCATTCTTCGAAGAACTCAGTCTCGAAGTCGGCCCATGTCATCTGGCTGACATTTCTCTTGGCTTTGACTCTCTTCCACTATATTCTAGCATCTCCCGTAAGGCAGAAAGATGCACACTTTATCTTCTCTACCTCATGCCAGTCCAGTAGCCCTACTATTCTTTCCAACGTTTTGAACCATGCTTAAGCATCCCATGGTTTGCTTGTGCCTGGGAAGTTCCCTGGCTTCAGTTTCTTCTACTGAATGAGGTACGCTTCTTGCCTTACCCCCCCCCTTGCTGGACTACAGATGTAATCGATGGGTCTTCGATCACAACTGGTGCCACTACATTCACCACCGGCGAGGTAATAATAACGACCTGCTAGTTAGCCATCCTAGTGGCAATAACTTGTTGTTGTTCTGCTAACTGTCTCTGTAACTGAGCCACCACGTCTAAGAGATTTGGTGGGGGTACTGACTCTGATGCCTCTTGCCCTCTAGGAGCTTGCTCCTCGTTTTGGGCCTTTCTAGGACGTCCTCAAATGTATAACTTAACACTTAATGGTAATGTTCCCAAACTTGCTTTAGGATATAACACGACCTTGGTCTTGATTCTTATCTCATTTCTTAGTCCTAGAACTCGTTCTAGGGCTTAGTAAGACCTTGGTCTTACTCAAACTTTTATCAAGCACCTTGCGTGCCATAATCCCAAAACTTACTTTTGGGCAAATCAAGTAAGTACTTAAGCATTTCTCTAATATCCATTCTAGGGATTAAACATGATTCCGTGATACTAAGGTATTAAACATGCTTCCTTGTTCTATGCACATGTGAGTAAGTACTTAAGCATTTCTCTATACTGAAGTTAAGTAAAGGAGCAATAGAAAAACTAAAACTTAAAGCTTTCTTACTTGAAGACGGCAAGGTTGATGCTGATGTGTGTGTGATGCTGGAGAATGGGAACTGCTCTGATACCACCTGTAGCGACCCGCCTTCTTCTGCCTTTGACGGATCGTTACTTGTCTACTTCTTGACTCTAATGCACGACTAAGAATGCGAAACTTCTTTTTTTTTCTTTTAAATTCATCTAGGGATGATATTCTAACTTTAATAGTCATGCATGATACAATGGCACACTTCCTTTCTTTTTTTTTTAAAAAAAAACAAAACAACTTTTATTTTAAGTGCTTTGCCAGGATTTGACCATTAGACCTCTTAGGTGTAACAATAAAGCACTAACCAGCTGCCCTACACAGCTTCTCTTTAATGATACCAGTCGACTGCTATATAGCAATCGACTGCTACCAGGCGACTGACCTTTTGGCAGTTGCCTGGTGCATCGAACAGAAGCTACTGTTCGATAGGGCAGGTGACTGGTCCTGTACCAGTCGACTGGTACGCCTGAAAATCTGAAATTCAGATTCGAAGCCTTGTTTCAAAACTCCACCAAACATATAGTTTTAAGCCATACAAAGACACAACACCATTTCTATACTCTATACTAGTTTCCTAAACATTTTAGCCAATCAAAACAACTTCATAAACTCAAAATTAGGACTTTTTGCGGAAGTAAATGAGCTATGAAAATCTATAAGAGCTTTAACTAGAGTTTTGTACCAAACTTCACTTCTATGCATTCATAACACCAAAACACATGTTCTAAACATTTCTAAAGCATTGTGGAATGTGTATGCAACTTTTCTAAGCATATTTAAGCAATAACAACTTGATTCAAAGGAAAACTGACAATATCTTGGCACATGCATCAAATAGCTCATCAAAGTATCAATATTCAAAACTACTCACACTTATACTCATCCAATGCAATCATAAGGATATGTATGCTAAATAAAATGACATGGAATCTTTACTCATGGTTTTAGGATATGCAAAATACCTAAAACGCAAATACTTGGATAAATGCTATATGATCCAACTTAAACTAAGACTCTATAACAATTGTATTTTGAGTCTTTTATTCATCTTGTCCCAAGGACCTCTCCAAGGTCAGCCACCACACACACGTCACTCAGCACCGCCTTGTCACCTTCCTTCAGAATTGCTTGCCTTTACCTTTACCTGCAGCAAGAGGAAATGCAACTAATAAGCAAAAAGCTTAGTAAGTACTATCTAGCTCACAAAATCTCGAAAATATGCAAACATGCTTTTTAAACAATGTGAAATCATATGAGATACTTTTATGCTTAAAAGGAAACTAAACCATGTATACTCAAGCATTAATAAGTCTCAACTTACTTGTTCTTGGCTTAACTTGAACTTTAGCAATTCTTTAACTTTAAATCTTCCTTTAACTTTTAGAAAACTTCTTTAAACTTTAGAAAACTTTGCTAAAGCATATACTTGAAAATAATAATCACTTGGATCCACTTAAGACGTAAGTACCATCTTATGTGCGTTCCCTAAAAGGTTGGGGTAGCGAGCCACCAATCCTAATAGAGCAGACCTTGGTCTACCAGGGCCAAGACCTTGGAATTGGACACCTGGATTTCTTTAATGACGCCCTTGGACGCCGGGTACTGGCCTTGGAAAATAAAATAGCTTTTCTTTCTTGTCTTTCTTATCTTTAAATGCCTTGGCATTTTAACGAGCACCTTGTGTGCCCAAATCCCTAAGTCTTGACTTTTGGGGATTTCTTAAGGCCTTGGCCTTTTCTTTTCTTATCTTTATCTTCTCTTTTCTTCTCTTATAACTTTTCTTAGTCCCTAACCTCATATAGGGTACTTAATCAAACTTATACAAGCATGAATTAAACTAGAATTACATGCAAAATCATAAACTCAAGGAAAAATTGCACTTTAATCTTTTTTAACGGGGAACAACTTACAGAAAACCGCTTCTTACTGCAGGTGAGCAGTACTTACATTGATATCTTGGACTACGTCTAGGGCTCGGGAGAAACTTGAGATCTCGGAGATTTCTTCGCGCCTACGCGTTCCTCTCGTCGCGGGGATTCCGAATATCGGAAGATCTCTCGGAGGAGAGCCTTGGCCGGCCCTCTAGGGCTTGGTGTGGTGTCGCCCAAGAGAGGAGAGGGGGCGGCGTGCGTGGGTGTTGGGCGAGGAAGGGTTTTGGGTTGAGAGAAAATAAAATTTCTCTCTTTAATTATCTATTTATACTTATGGGGGCGAAATTACCTAATTATACCTTATCTATTGTTTCGCCCAATCTGTTTCAACAAACACAACCAGTGCAGCCGGTCCGCCCAGTCGACTCTCACAGCGTAGGTGAAGGGTTTGATTCTCACCTATGTGATTTTCTGTTTATATCCTTTTTTGCCACTTTCGTTTACGAAAAAATTCTATAAAAATATCCATAAATTTGGAATAAATTCTAAGATATTTCTAAAATTAGTTTCGAGAATTTTCGGGCGTTACAATCCCCCATACTCAGAACGGACTCGGGAAATTCCATAAAAATATTCAAAAAAATTCCTAAAAATATCTAGAATATTTCTAAAATATCTTCAACTAATTTCAAGGACCTTAAGGACTTAAATGGAAATTTTGGGGCGTTACATACTCTAGCTTCAAAAACTCTTTACTCTAGCTTCAAAATTTTTTTTAAGCTTTCAAAATTTTGCAAAGTACTCTAGCCTTTCAAAAGGTTCTTACTTAAGCTTGTCAAAAATTATTTTTACTCTAAAGCTTAAGTTTTTTCAAAATTGTTAAGTACTAAAGTGTTTCAAAACCTACTAAGTACTTAAGCTTGTTATATCCTACCGAGTACTTAAGCTAAACATTTTGAGTACTTTAAAACTTAAGACTTTAAAATTTCTTAAGTACTCTAATTATGCTTTAAAAACTCTACTATGTATTTTTAAGTTAAAGTTTTCAAAGTACAAGTAAAGTTTTTAAAACCCCACAAATTTTTGAAAAATCTAGGGGGAGATTCCTTCCAGGGGGAGGGAACAAAAACTTTTTCATGTCTTGTTTAAACTTAACTTTTTGAACTAGGGTTGCCATAAATCAAAAAGGGGGAGATTGTTGGTGCAGAATGCACCTTAGTCAAACCTGTGTTTTGATAATGGCAACATAGGTCAAAAGTTAAGTCTTTCTTGTTTTCTAAACAAGTTAATCTAGTGTGCAGTTTCAAGCCCTAGCGAAGGACTGCTAGGCACTAGCGAAGGACTGCCAGTTTCAAGCCCTAGCGAAGGACTGCTAGGTACTGGCGAAGGACTGCCAGTCTCAAGCCCTAGCAAAGGACTGCTAGGCAACTGGCGAAGGACTGCCAGTTTACAAGACCTGACAAAGGACCTTCAGGCAAAAGTCCAACCAAAGGAGCGGTTGGCATCAGGTAAATTCTCCCGAGAGGAGTAGGTGACGACGCATTCCCCGTCGAGGGAACAGTAGGCGTCAGTTCGACCTAGGGCTCCATTTTCGAGACCAAAGTCAGAACCAAGACAGCTAAGGTTGTATAAAATAATAATTAATTGTTTTATTGTGTTTTGGACTAACCCTGAATGCAGGACCGAAGGAACGTGTGTCTGCAACTCAGAGAGCCTCAAAGGAGTGAGGCAGCAGCTGAGTAAGGCGCCCTGAGTGTCCAGGGCGGCCTCAAGGTGAACCAGAACCAAGCGAAGCAAAATGAGCTTCAGTTGCTTACTGGGCAAGGCGCCCTCAGCAGCGGAGGCGCCTTCGTCAGCGAAGGCACCCTCAGCAGCCAAGGCGCCTCTAGCCCAAGCCTGCGAAGCTCAAGCTTTATCCACAGCCGAGATTTCAGCGCGGAAGAAGTCAGCCAAGGCGCCCTCTACGACCAAGGCGCCTCCATGGTCAAACTTAATCCCTGTTCGAGCGAGATAGAAGTTGACCGAGCGATCTGCGGATCGCTTGACACGTGGCAGGGCGCCCCCGACGTCCAGGGCACCCCTGGGTGCTATAAATAGCACCCAACGCCCAAGCCTTCAGTATCAACTTCATTCCAAAGCTTTCACGCTCTTCTACGCTCGCGCCTTACTCCAGAAACGCCTCACCTCGAGCCGACGACGTCCCGCTGCCCCAAAAAAAATCGATACACTCCGGACGTCGGTAACGAAGAGCTTAATATTTTATTATTATTTTATTGCACTCTCTTTGTAATTGAAATCATTGTAACCTATTTGCGCGAATATAGAATTGCCTAAAGTAAACGGTCAACGACCGTGGGCCTTGGAGTAGGAGTCGACACAGGCTCCGAACCAAGTAAAAACCACTGTGTCTTTGTGTTGTGTCTCGTATTTTTATTTCCGCTGTGCATTTACTCTTAGTTTTCCGAAAAAGAGCGATTTCCGATATTCACCCCCCCCCTCTATCGGTTTTTCACGATCCAACAGAATGTACCTGATGCCAACCGCTCCTTTGGTTGGACTTTTGCCTGACGGTCCTTTGCCAGGTCTTCGATGCCGAGCTGTCCTTTGCTCGATGCCTAGCATTCCTTCGCTAGGGCTTCAGTCCCAAGCTGTCCTTCGCCTGGCTCCTAGCAGTCCTTCGCCAGGGCTTTTCATTCTAGCATTCCTTCGTCAGTGCCTAGTAGTCCTTCTCTAGGGCTTTTCACTCTGGCATTCCTTGGCCAGTGCCTAGCAGTCCTTCGCTAGGACTTTTTATCCTGCACACTCAGTGAATATTGTTAGATCACAAATAAGACTTAACTTTTGAACCCTGTTGCCATTATCAAAACACAGGTTTGACTTTGGTGCTTTCTGCGCCAACATTTGGATCGCTGATGAGACCTTGGTTCCTTTTCTTGTGCAATCGCTCCATTGTTGTCGCAATAAACCGGTATTGCTTCATCAATGGTTGGAACCTCACCAAGTTTTGAGACAAACTTCTTGATCCAGACTGTTTCCGTGGTAGAATCCGCTACGGTGTCTTGTTTGGAACTCTTCCAACTTATTGCGCCTCCATTCAAAGTAAATACGTATCCAGACTGAGATTTGGAGTCATCCTTATCTGTCTGGAAACTGACATCTGTATACCCACGTATTACCATATCTCCTTCTCCATATATTAGGAACACATCCTTAGTTCTTCTTAAGTACTTAAGGATTGTCTTGACAACCGCCCAATGATCCATTCCTGAATCAGATTGGTATCTGCTCATGACGCTCAGAGCATATGATACATCGAGCCTAGTACAAAACATAGCATACATGATAGATCCTATCGCGGAAGCATAAGGAATCATATTCATGCAAATCCTCTCATCTTCTGTGCACGGACACATAGACTTTGAAAGGTTGATCCCATGCCTGATGGGAAGGTAACCTTTCTTGGATTCCGACATGCTAAATCTTTTTAGCACTCGGTCTATATATGTGGACTGCGAAAGACCAAGCAACCATTTTGATCTATCTCTATAGATTCTAATCCCAAGGATATAGGTTGCTTCTCCCAGGTCTTTCATGGAGAAAGTTTTGGACAACCAAATTTTAACCGACTGTAAGACTGATATATCGTTTCCTATAAGTAATATGTCATCGACATATAATACTAGGAATACGACTGCACTCCCACTAACCTTCTTGTACACACAAGGTTCGTCAGGATTTTATGAGAAATCAAACTCTTTGATTGTCTCATCAAAACGGATGTTCCAGCTCCTAGATGCTTGCTTCAGTCCATATATGGATCGTCGAAGCTTGCATACTTTGGCTTTATCAACCGATGTGAAACCTTCAGGTTGTATCATGTATACATCCTCAAGCAAGTTTCCATTAAGGAAAGCTGTTTTCACATCCATTTGTCATATCTCATAATCATAATGAGCTGCTATGGCCAGGAGCATCCGAATGGATTTGAGCATAGCTACTGGCGAATAGGTTTCGTTATAATCAATTCCTTGTTTCTGACGATATCCTTTTGCCACTAATCTAGCCTTAAAGGTAACAACATTACCTTCCATGTCAGTTTTCTTCTTGAAAACCCACTTGCACCCTATGGGTTTAATCCCTTCAGGTGGGTTAACCAAGTCCCATACTTAATTTTCGTACATGGAATCCATTTCCGACTTCATGGCTTCAAGTCATTTGTCCCTTTCTGAACTTTTCAGAACATCTTCATAACTGATAGGTTCGTCATCGCTTATGAGTAACACGTCGTTCGATTCACTTATGAGAAATCCGTATCTCTCTGAAATATTGTGTGTCCTATCAGACCTACGAAGAGGTGGTGTTGTTTTAGGTTCAACTGATAGCTCATCATTATGAGTTATTGGTTGTGGCTCTAGACTAGGTGTCTCTTTAATGTCTATTAGAGTTCTTGAACTTCATCAAGTTCAATGCCACTCCCACTGTTTTCTCGTAAAAGAAATTCTTTTTCTAGAAATACAGCATGCCTTGAAACAAACACCTTTTGTTCCAAGGGATGATAGAATTGGTAACCCTTTGTTTCCTTAGGATATCCAATAAATAGACATTTATCAGACTTAGTATTAATTTGTCTGATACAGTCCGCTTCACATAAGCAGGACAACCCCATATCTTAAGGTGAGTTAAGTGAGATTTCTTACTATTCCACGTCTCATATGGAGTAGTAGAGACTACCTTGGTCGGGACTCTGTTTAGCAAGTAAACAGCTGTCTTAAGTGCATAGCCCCAAAAGGATGTTGGAAGAGTTGCATGATTCATCATGGATCTGACCATGTTCATCAAGGTTCGGTTACGCCTCTCAGATACACCATTATGCTGTGGTGTATACGGCGGAGTCCATTGAGACAATATCCCATTGTCCCTAAGATAATCTTGAAACTCTTGACTCAAGTATTCACCACCCCTATCAGATCGAAATATCTTAATACTTTTGCCAAGCTGTTTCTCTACTTCATTTCTGAACTCTTTGAATTTTTCAAAAGCTTCAGATTTGTGTTGCATCAAGAACACATACCCGAATCGTGAGTGATCATCGATAAAGGTAATGAAGTAGCTATCGCCTCCTTGTGCAAGAGTTGACATTGGTCCACATGCATCAGTATGTATTGGACCAAGCAATTCTCCCACTGGATTACCTTTTTCGAAAAAGGGTAATTTGGTCATCTTGCCTTTTAAGCATGATTCGCATGTATCAAATGAACCGGGTTCAAATGATTCCATAATTCCACATCGGTGTAATTTGGTCATGCGTTTCTCACTTACACGGCCAAGACGACAATGCCACGTATAGAAGTCTATTTGATTATCTATTCGAGCACGTTTGTTGCTAACTTCGAAATTGAAAATGTCACCGGATAAATCTAACGTGTAGATACCATTGCATAAAGTTCCGGCCCCATAAAGAACATCATTTATAGTTATGTAACAACAATTGTTACTAAAAGTTAAATGGTAACCCTTTTCATTCAAGCATGAAATAGATACAATGTTCTTTATTAACGAATGAACAAAATAACAATTATCCAATTCTAAGACAAGTCTAGTAGGGAGTTTTAGCAAATATGTTCCGATGGCAATGGCAGCAATCTTTGCTCCATTTCCAACTCGCAAATTCGCTTCTCCCTTGACGAGTCTTATTCTATTCCTTAGCCTCTGTATGGCATTACATATATGTGAGCTACACCCAGTATCAAGTACCCGGGTGTACGAGGAAATAGAGTGGCATTCAATAACGAAGATGCCTGAAGAGGATGGGGCATCGGATGCCTTCTTCTTCAAGGACTCAAGATAAACCTTGCAGTTTCTTCGCCAGTGATCCTCCTTGCCACAGTGATGGCAAGTGCCTTTTCAGTCTTTTTGTCCTTAGTTAACTTATTGGTGTCCAAAATGGAACGCAAATTCAGAGAAGACATAATCGAGTGATTATCCTAGAAATACAAATTGAGCTTATGTGAGAAGAATGATAAAGAATGCATCGACATACATTAATTAAATCCTATTTATTTTTCGAATTGAATAACCCTTTTTATCAATTCGGGAGATCGTAGGAACATCTCCAAATAGGTTGATATCCAACCATAGATAAGAACAACCATGGTTGTGGCCATCAAGTTATTCTTAGCTATGAAGGTAGGTAATTATACCGATTACATATCACATATATGTAACTATCACTTTATGCTATCAATTAATTGAATGTTTGCATAAATCATTAGGTTGTTAACTCATTAACAAGTATGCAACATTATACATAGCACCCAACTGCACCTCTCTTTACATCGACCTTGGCTGTGGCACAACAAATCGATGCTCCAAGCTTAAGGCTGACCCATTAATCAAGAAATAGTTTTAATATGGTTGGAGCTCATTCAACCATTTAGTCAGGCTTGGATGTGTCCAACAACCAAAACTAAGGACTGACCTCTGACTCCAACTATATTAATCATAAACTAATTTCATGGTTTGAACATGTTGAGGTTCAAGCCGGGCATGGATGTGTCCATCAACCCAAACGAGAAATAAAACTCCGGTTCTAACTATATTAATGGAAGGTGTTGGCCTTAATATTTTGTAAGGAGTTTTGGGTCTCATCCTTTTCTTTCTAAGCACATTCATGACATATAATTATGTCATATACTAACGATTTCCTTAATAAAGTATGCATGTGACTTAATTTATCAAGTCTCATTAATTGAATTAGGAACCAGGTTTCCTAATTCTAATTTCATACTTTATTCAAGGAATTATTTTGGGAAACAATTTCCTAAATTGTCATAATCAATTTCAGAAATAATATGTTTAAGACTTTGATTTCTCTAAATCAAATCTTATTAAATTAAGAGACAGATTCTCTTAATTCAACCACATATTATTTTCATGAAAATCTTATTTAAGAAAACTCTATAGGAAACCATTTTCCTAATTAATTTTAGAGACAACAATATGTAAGAGCATCACCTCTTAAATCAAATAAGGAAATTATCGTTTGAGAATCACCTCAAAATTTCCAAGATTTGATTACATATTTTATTTATGGATTTATTAATTTCAATAAATTAATTTCTTTGGGTGGCTCCCCGAGGCTCAAATACCCAAAAAAAAAAAGAATTTATTGTAAATCTATTTTGGTCCGCTCCCCGAGGCGTAACTAAATTAAACATGACAATTCTATTCAAAATAGGGAAATAAATTACAACAACTAACTTTAAATTGGACGGTTCCCCGAGGCTCAATCCAAAATAAAGAATTTTGTTAATAATTTAAAACCAATTCGAATTAATTATCAATTAATAATCCATAAATTTGTCTAGACTTTCTTGAAAGAAAGTGCCCAAAATTGTGAGATTTCATAATAGGTTTTCAGAATAATTATAAGTTTCTGGTACAAAGAAAACTTACATATTTCCAAAATTGGAAAATTTCCAAAATAGGAAATTTCCAAAATTGAAAAGTTTCCGAAAATGGGAAGTTTTCACAATTATCATAAAATTTTAGAAACTAGGATATTTTAAAAGTTTGCGAAATTTCATGAGGATTTCCAAAATTTGAAATTCCTAAATCTAAAATTTATCATAATTGGAAAGTTTCCATAATTGGAAAATTTTCCAAAATTGAGATCATGACAAAGTTTTCCACAATACAATTATATGATTATGTCGAACACTAACCGGCTCTGATACCACTGTTGGGACCGGGTGCATGTTGACATGGATACGGGTTCGTAATTTTAAAATTTAATTACGTGCAGCGGAAGGTTTAGCATAAATAATTTCTCAAATTATTTTAACCACGTATCTAGCATGCAACCTTATGTTGTGGAGACATGATCATACATTTAAAATTTTGCAGAAAGTAAACTAATTTACTTGATACCTCGCGTAACTTGTAGAGAGGGACGAGATCCAACCGTATCGTCCCTTGGAAGCTCCGCCTCTATTCGCGTCCACGCCGAGTTTTCTTCGGGATGACTTCGCAAAGCCACGAGTTTCGTGCCGACAAGAACTACTAGATTCTCCAAAGGCACGACAAGAATACCAAGAGAGAGATGAAAAACTAACCACCAAACGAAGAACGGAATCAAGATTCCGGGAGGAGGGAAGGAGTCGCGCCCGCTTCTTCTTCTTCTTCAGCTTCTTCTTGGTGGTGAAAGCTCACGGCAAAGAGATCGCTGACGCCTCTGGAAACAAACTGATGGCTCATGCCACCTTTGATGCAGGCTACGACACCATTAAGCAACCTGCTCCCTTGAGCCATTAATCCCATGGAGATTAATTGCATGGAATCTAATCCCATGGAGATTAATTGCATGGCATTAATCCCATGGAGATTAATTGCATGGCATCTGTTCCCTTGAGCAATTAATCACCTCGAAAGGGATTAATTGCATGGCATCTGTTCCCTTGAGCAATTAATCGCATCGAAAGGGATTAATTGCGAGATGGAGAAGAGACTCCACTTCCGTTCGGCGCCGTAGAGAGGGGAGAGGGAGAGAATGAGAGAGAGAGAGATTAGGCAAGAATCCTTGATCTTTTGGATTAATTTCCAAGTCTTGCCTTGGTACCTTTATATAGTAGCATCTTTATCGCCAAGTCTCCTTTTAACGGAATAAATTTTCAGAAGAAATTTATCTTATAAATTTTTCTATGAATTATTCCGTTATGACAAGTTTTTATTATAACTTAATTTATAATAAAAACAATCATGTCTCCCTTTTATTTATGGAATAAAATTTCATAAGAAATTTATTATATAAATTTTTCTTATCATGGAAAATCAATTCATAATTGATTTTATAAAAAAATAAACTATTCAAGTTTATTTTAATTTCCATGAAAATAATAAACCAAAACCTTGGTTTATAAAATTTATATATTATCCATAATTTTATAAAACAAACCGCGCTCGGTTTATTTTATAATTTGAACCAAACAATTTGGTTCTCCCCTTTTGATGTGGCCAGCCAAACAAAGAGGGTGGGGACCCTCTTTGGCCGGCCAAACCCAAGCCGCGATCTCACGAATTAAACTCATTTAATTAGTTCAATAAGTCTTCAAAAGACTTAGCCATTTTATGCTTCCGATGCGTCTCTGAAAATTTAGATTCGACTTATCTCTCTTGATTGGAAAATCCAATTTTCAACTCATTTTAAATCCCTCGGATCACTCGTAGTGCGTGTGACTAAATAGGCTTTCGATTTATGTTGGCCGTCTATAATTAACCAATTATAGAACGATCATGAGTGGCACGTAGTAGTACATCATGATCCCCAATTAATCGAAAGATCAACGGTTGACCTCAGAAATTATTCTGAAACCCTTCAGCAGCTCTAATGAATCGTGCCTTATTCCCTTCACCATCTTATACCCACTTGGTTCAGGACACGGTCTATGTGTGTCAGTCCCCACTAGGCTGACTACGTCACACCTAGCCCAAGTAATGTCTTTCTCGTCCAACGGATTCTAATTACTCTCATGTGTCTGAGATATTCATACTCTGATCATGTGATGCTCTGGCCAGAGGCTTTAAGTAATCATCCGACGATAGGCCTTGGGTATCATCTCCTCGCAAGGAGTGGTGAATCCTTTGTAGGTTGTTCAAACATCTTCGGGCACTTCGGCTCATACCCAACCATCCTGGGTCCACACCTCCTTAGAGATGCTTGCTTAAGATGTCAAAGTATAAGTCTCCATGACCAAGATGACTTGAACACCACAAGTCAAAGGAACATCGCACTTAAGCTGCAGTAAGAACTTCATTGACATATCTATATGTAGATTACCATATGAAGTTTTACAGCCAGTCACTCCAATGAACTAGTTCCCTTAACTAGCATTCATGTTTATCTCCGGACATCCCAATGTCATCAGCCAGTGAGAATCAGCTAATTAGAGAATAACCCATGCTAGTCTCAACAGATTTGATAGTGTACGTATCTATCAATTCATCGACTAGGGACAATTTCAATACTTCACAATTGCACATGTAGAGATAATCACTAGTTGTGAATTCATCACAAATTCTCTCATGCTGTGAATTGTATTGCGGACATTCAGTAAATGAGTTTAAGATCTCAATCAAATACATGAACAAGTATACTCAAATAGTGAATATTCATTAGTTAAAGTAAATGATTACAATCATAAGGCGATTGCCTTAGGACACTTCTCTCATATTACTAACACCAGGGATGTTGGGGGCACCCTCCACGTGTCCTTTGATCCACAAGCCTCTCGGTCAGCCTTTATCCCGCCAGGATCGGGCTGAGGCTTTGACAGGGGAGCCCGGGAAGCAGGGGGTGTTGATGCAGTCTGACCCTGATTGTTGTTTTGGTGTTGACAATGATTTAAGTTTGGTTGAACGAATTGGGATTAAGTTCTAGTCGGGGGCTGGGCACAAAGTCCTAATCTGGAGGGCTAGGTTGATGAAATCCCAGCTTGGAG
Organism: Boesenbergia rotunda; assembly: GCA_024364735.1. Taxonomy (NCBI): domain Eukaryota; kingdom Viridiplantae; phylum Streptophyta; class Magnoliopsida; order Zingiberales; family Zingiberaceae; genus Boesenbergia; species Boesenbergia rotunda. Next base: position 1,902,603 of record JAGFNQ010005031.1, on the reverse strand, counting down.
GGCCAGGTCCTAGCCTGGAGGGCTAGGTTGGATGGAAATCCCGGTGAGTGAAGCAGGGTCCTGGTGAGTGAAGCCAGGTGATGGAAATCCCGGTGAGTGAAGCCGGGTCCTGGTGAGTGAAGCCAGGTGATGGAAATCCCGGTGAGTGAAGCCGGGTCCTGGTGAGTGAAGCCAGGTGATTGAAATCCTAGTGTGTGAAACTAGGTTGAAATCCTGGTGAGTGAAACTGGGTCCCGATGAGTGAAGCCGGGTGACCGAAATGTTGGAACTTGGATGGCTAGAGAGGGGGGGTGAATATAGCCAGACACCAAAACACTTGTTCTTTGCAAACTTCTGCGATCAGGGTTAGCAGTAGCGGAAACAAAAACACAGAAGCAGAAATGAAGAACAAAACACAGGGAAAGCAAACTGACGCTAACACCTCGATATACAAGATTCGGGGATAACTTGCCCCTACTCCTTGGTGTGCCCGTAAGGTAGGTGATCCCTTAATCGTCGGCAGATCAAGCCCCGGTGAACACCGGATAAGATAGAGTCTCCTTCTTGGTGGAGAAACCCCTCCACAGATCTCACGGATGATGGAACTTGAGTACAGGAGATCACACAAGAAGGAACACTCACAAAGATCTCACAGGAATGCAACAAGATCGCTCAAGCACAAAGCAACAGAGAGCACCAACACAGCCCAGCCAAACTTCCCAAGTTTCTGTCTTGTTCGCCCCCGCTCCTCTGCATCCAGCTTTGTCTCTTAAGCTCCTGCTCAACGTCGCCAACTCCATCAGCACCACTGACTCACACCCTAACCCACTGACCTCTCTCAGCACTCAGTCCACTAGACACTCCTCCAGCTGAGCCTCCGTCAGTTACCAGCCGCGCCTTCGTCAGTTGCCAATTGCGCCAGACGCCGTTGAGACCTGAAAACACAATAGATCTAAACCTGCTCCAAGGAAAGCCTCCGATTGACCCTCCTTGAGTGTTTGAATCACCTGCTATCAGGACTCCAACAGAGGCTTAGCAATGCATATCAAAAAGAAATCAGCAAGTAGCAGAGAATCGACAGTGAAAACAGACTTGTGACAGTGTATTTGAATTAAAGTTCTGCTCCTGATCGGTCACTAGACCAATCAGGCTCCAGCCTGATCGGTCACCAGACCGATCAGGCTACTTCCAGACCAATCAGGCTCCATCCTGATCGGTCATAAGGAGAATCTCGTGACACTTGATCGTTCTCTAGACCGATCTTAACAGTATCCCTGATCGGTCACTAGACCGATAAGGAGTCGAGCAGTAAGATTCCCAAAACCCACTGTATGATCCCTGATCGGTCACCGGACCGATCAGGGAGCCTCCTGATCGGTCACCAGACCGATCAGGTCATGACCAGACAAATCAGGCTCCGTCCTGATCGATCATAGAGAGGAACCTACGATGCTAGATCGTTCTCCAGAATGATCTGCACAGTGATCCTGATCAGTCACCAGACCGATCAGGAGCAGATGAGCAAGGGAACTCAACCTCACTGTGTGCTCCCTGATCGGTCACCTGACCGATCAGGAGCCAAGCAATGGGTGAAACGCATACTCCCTGATCGGTCACCAGACCGATCAGTCATCGCTGGATCGGTCACCAGACCGATCCACGAAGGAGCACCGTGCCAACTTTCCTGATCGGTCACCAGACCGATCCAGGCAAGCCCAAATGCACTCTAAGTCACGAGAGCAAGCCTCCAACCCTTCTCTGACTCGTGTCATGCCCAGCTTCACTCACTGGGACTTCAACCTAGCCCTTCAAGCTAGGACCTGGCTTCACTCACCAGGGTTTCGGTCACCCGACTTCACTCACCGGGACCCGACTTCACTCACCAGGATTTCAACCTAGCTTCACTCACTAGGATTTCAATCACCTGGCTTCACTCACCAAGATTTCGATCACCTGGCTTCACTCACCAGGACCCGGCTTCACTCACCGAGATTTCCATCACCTGGCTTCACTCACCAGGACCCGGCTTCACTCACCGGTATTTCCACGAACCTAGCCCTCCAGACTAGGACTTTTCACCTAACCCTCCAAGTTAGGACTTTCTCCATGCCAGCGTGCGGTCTCCCAGATCCACCTGGACTTAACCCAAATTTCGTTCGACCAAACTTAAATCATTGTCAAACACCAAAACAACAACCGGGCCAGACTGCATCAACAATCTCCCCCTTTTTGTTGTTTGACAACCCGATTTAAGTTTAGGTATCAATCAATTGAAGTCAGTTCAATTCTCATAAGGGAATCATGATCCTCCCCCTATAATAACCATAAACTTAATCAGCCATTTTCTCCCCCTTTGTCAAACATCGAAAAGGGTATGGTTATTAAGTTTAAACATCAAACTCCCCCTCAACCAAGGGTCTCTCCCCAAATCCAAAATAATCAAAGGTAAATTTCGAATTACATATGAGAGGCATATAGCAAAAATATATCATGGCAGCAATGTATATGCATCATACGTCAATAAGTGGGAATTGCACATGAAACCATATACAGAAATATATCATGGTCAAACATGTATATGTTTCATATGACAAGTAAGTCAATGGATGATTTTGAAATTGCATATGAGAGGCATATACCATAAATGTATCATGGCAACAATGTATATGCATCATATGACAACAATTATCGCAGTTCCATCAGACTAATGATCGATACAGAAAAATTTCTGATTTATCTATGAACGATCAATTTTTAGAAAGATTTCTGTAATTCGGATTCGTTCAAGATCGGACTGCATTAACACTTGGACTTCCATGTGAAGACATATACAGAAGTATATCATGGTCAAATACGTATATGCTTCATAGGATGAGTAAGGAATGCATCTGTATCTAAAACATAGTCCTGATTGGTCTCCGTGACCAACCAAGTCTGTTGATTACGTGATACAGATGTATATCTGATTAGTCTGGGGAGCGATCAGATTTCAGAAAAATTTCGAAAACTCTGATACGTTCCTGATCAGACTGCATTAACCATTTACATTCCATACCAGGGGAGAGGACTCTATTGATATTCGATATTCCAGAGACATTTCTGGAACACGACATTAAAAACACGAGTCATGTCTCAACAAACCCTTTCTTATGAATTTGAATATTCCAATATAGGTTTGTATCAAATCACTATTCAGTACAGGTTTGTACCACTTGAACAAATTTGTGCTCCCTTAGTACCAGGTTTGTACCAATGGATGATCAAATATGTTTCAATTGTAATCAGATTGTATCATGTTTGTGTGTATCAGTATGATAAGTAATCAGATATAATTCGATGAAAATTGATTGGTTTGAGGAGGTTTTGGATCAATTTGGAACGATCTGGGAGTTCCTTGATCAGAGTTGGTCTGATCGGTCACCGGACCGATCAGAAGGATCCCTGATCGGTCTGGTGACCGATCAAGTTCGGCACAGAATATTTTTTGAGTTCCAGATTTCAGAAATCGATTTCAGAAACTCTGAAATCCGGTTTGTTCCAGTTCTTAGCCATTCCCAAACCCTAACTCAATTTGTTTTAATTTGTTTGATTCTAAAGAAGGGGTTCCCTTATTAAAAATAAACAACATGGTTTATGTCCCTTAACTAAATCAAGATTCATCAAGGCATGATCAGTTTTTGCTAAGCATGAACTTGAATATCAGTCAAGTGGAAAAACAAGCAAGTCATGGAGCTTAAAACATCATAAACTATGTGATCATGCTGTTCTTAACCAAAATTAGGTTTGTGTCAATTTCAATGGATGATTAAAATTCCAAAACATGCTTATGTGACATTATGATTAAAGTATAATCAAATTCCCAAAACATGCTTGTATCATATTATCATCAAGTTTCCAAAACATGCTTGTATCAACTTATGATCAATTCATGATCAAGCTTTCTAACACATGATTGTCCGACATGCTTTTATCTCATTTAACCAGTTTTAAAAACAGTTTAAAAACATTCATTGATGTTGCCTTGTGAGGTTTTATGATGATCATCACAACCTATATATTCCTCCAAAATTTGCATGCAATACATTAACGTTACTAACACATACAGTAAATCATGGCATACTTGATCACGTTTACCAAACAAAATACCTCAAGCAAAATCTAAGTCTAAACTTTGAGCTCATGTCCTTGTCTGTTGATGCCTTATCATGTATTGATATTGAATATCATATATGCAATTGTGTTCCTTGAGATAAGGCATATAACTTGCAGAAAAATATAAATTGCAACAAGAACACCAATTAATCTAAGCAATTCATGGCAAGAGCAAATTATGTGTGAATCTAAACACTTCATGCAATATATAAAAATAATTTCCAAGGCTTGTTGACTTATTTTGAAACTAGTATAACCTTAGCCTTGGGTTTGGAGCACCACTTCTCAACAACCTATGTTGATAGATGCTCCCCCTCAATTAATGCTTATACAATTCTAAATATTGAGGTTTTAGGTACCTAAATTTTGGGACCTAAGGCATCTACAATGAAAGACTTAGGCACCCATGCCTTAGTCATTTTCTTTTTGACTTTTTGAACCCTAGAATCATTTGATGATCTAAATTGGGTTCTTGATATTAATGATACAAAGGTTGGTTCCTTAGGTCGGTAACCTATACCGGCCTTATTGTAAACCGCCCTTTGGGAGTTTAGTATAATGTCTAAGGTTTTGGAGCTTGTTGAAAATTTCTCAAGAACAATCTTGAGATTTTCAATTTTACCCTTCAAGATCTTATTCTCATTCTCAAGGGATTCATTATGGAAGTCATTAATATCCTCAACCTTAGAGGATTTTAATTCTTTTACTTTCAACTTCAATGACTTAACCTTCTTCTTAGATTTCTTTAACAATTTGGTTAAACATGCGATAGCTCTATAGCACTTATCTAACTCGGGAGAAATTACCTCTTCATCATCCGAAGATAATGAAGGCGCGGTTGAGGAGTCACTTGATTCATCACTCTCCTCCTTTGACTCTTGTAGTGCCACTAGAGCCACGTGACAGTGGATGTCCTCTTCCTCCTTGTCAATCTTCTTCTTCCTTTTGTTTCCTGCCACAAAAGCAAACCCTTTCTCCTTAGGGCCTTGGTTAGAGATCTCATGTAGCTCCATCTCACAAAATAAGTCCTCTAACTTAACAAAAGATAAGTCCTTGGAAACCTTGTAGGCATCCACCATGGATGACCACAATGTATTCCTAGGGAAGGCTTTGAGTACATACCTCACTAGGTCTCTATTTTCTACCTTTTCATTGATGGAGTGGAGGCCATTGAGGATCTCTTTGAATCTTCCATGGAGTTCACTTACCTTTTCATTTTCTTCCATGGACAGATTTTGGAGTTGACTGTGAAGGAGGTCCTTCTTGGCTATTCGGGTGTCTTGAGTTCCTTCGTGGAGCTTAATGATTTTGTTCCAAAGATCTTTAGCACTTGTAAAAGGACCCACCTTGATCAACTCCTCCTTGGTCAACCCGCATTGCAAAGTGACCACCGCTTTGGCATTTGCTTCACTCTTTCTTATTTGCTTAGCCGACCAACTTGAGAAATTGAGATCTTTTCCTTCAACATCTCTTGGAGGGATGAAAACTTCTTTGACCGAGAACCATATACTCATGTTTGTCTTCAAATAAAACTCCATCTTCGATTTTTAATATTGAAAATCTGTGCCGTCGAAGAGTGGAGGTCGGTTTGTGCTCATTCCTTCTCTTCCAGCCATCTTGTTGTAAGCTCTCGAATGTTAAGCCGTGAACAGAGCCCCAAGCTCTGATACCACTCGTTGGAACTTGGATGGCTAGAGAGGGGGGGTGAATATAGCCAGACACCAAAACGCTTGTTCTTTGCAAACTTCTGCGATCAGGGTTAGCAGCAGCGGAAACAAAAACACAAAAGCAGAAATGAAGAACAGAACACAGGGAAAGCAAACCGACGCTAACACCTCGATATACAAGGTTCGGGGATAACTTGCCCCTACTCCTTGGCGTGCCCGTAAGGTGGGCGATCCCTTGATCGTCGGCAGATCAAGACCCGGTAAACACCGGATAAGATAGAGCCTCCTTCTCGGTGGAGAAACCTCTCCACAGATCTCACGGATGATGGAACTTGAGTACAGGAGATCACACAAGAAGGAACACTCACAAAGATCACACACAAATGCAACAAGATGGCTCAAGCATAAAGCAACAGAGAGCACAAACACAGCCCAGCCAAACTTCCCAAGTTTCTGTCTTGTTCGCCCCCGCTCCTCTGCATCCAGCTTTGTCTCTTAAGCTCCTGCTCAACGTCGCCAACTCCATCAGCACCACTGACTCACACCCTAACCCACTGACCTCTCTCAGCACTCAGTCCACTGGACACTCCTCCAGCTGAGCCTCCGTCAGTTGCCAGCCGCGCCTTCGTCAGTTGCCAATTGCGCCAGACGCCGTTGAGACCTGAAAACATAATAGATCCAAACCTGCTCCAAGGAAAGCCTTCCATTGACCCTTGAGTGTTTGAATCACCTGCTATCACCTGCACACTCCAACAGAGGCTTAGCAATGCATATCAAAAAGAAATCAGCAAGTAGCAGAGAATCGGCAGTGAAAATAGACTTCTGACAACGTATTTGAATTAAAGTTCTGCTCCTGATCGGTCACCAGACCAATCAGGCTCCAGCCTGATCGGTCACCAGACCGATCAGGCTGCTTTCAGACCAATCAGGCTCCATCCTGATCGGTCATAAGGAGAATCTCGCGACACTTGATCGTTCTCTAGACCGATCTGAACAGTATCCCTGATCGGTCACCAGTCTGATCAGGAGTCGAGCAGTAAGGTTCCCAAAACCCACTGTATGATCCCTGATCGGTCACCGGACCGATCAGGGAGCCTCCTGATCGGTCACCAGACCGATCAGGTCATGACCAGACAGATCAGGCTCCGTCCTGATCGATCATAGAGAGGAACCTGCGATGCTGGATCGTTCTCCAGAACGATCTGCACAGTGATCCTGATCGGTCACCAGGCCAATCAGGTGCAGATCAGCAAGGGAACTCAACCTTACTGTGTGCTCCCTGATCGGTCACCAGACCGATCAGGAGCCAAGCAATGGGTGAAATGCATAGTCCCTGATCGGTCACCAGACCGATCAGTCATCGCTGGATCGGTCACCAGACCGATCCACGAAGGAGCACCGTGCCAACTTCCCTGATCGGTCACCAGACCGATCCAGGCATGCCCAAATGCACTCTAAGGCACGAGAACAAGCCTCCAACCCTTCTCTAACTCGTGCCATTCCCAGCTTCACTCACTGGGACTTCAGCCTAGCCCTCCAAGCTAGGACCTGGCTTCACTCACCAGGGTTTCGGTCACCCGGCTTCACTCACCGGGACCCGGCTTCACTCACCAGGATTTCAACCTAGCTTCACTCACTAGGATTTCAATCACCTGGCTTCACTCACCATGATTTCGATCACCTGGCTTCACTCACCAGGACCCGGCTTCACTCACCGGGATTTCCATCACCTGGCTTCACTCACCAGGACCCGGCTTCACTCACCGGGATTTCCACCACCTGGCTTCACTCACCAGGACCCGGCTTCACTCACCAAGATTTCCACCACCTGGCTTCACTCACCAGGACCCAGCTTCACTCACAGGGATTTCCACCAACCTAGCCATCCAGACTAGGACTTTTCACCTAACCCTCCAAGTTAGTACTTTCTCCATGCCAGCGTGCGATCTCCCAGATCCACCTGGACTTAACCTGAATTTCATTCAACCAAACTTAAATCATTGTCAAACACCAAAACAACAACTGGGCCAGACTGCATCAACACGAAACCCTGGTGAGTGAAGCCAGGTCCTAGCTTGGAGGGCTAGGTTGAAGTCCCAGTGAGTGAAGCTGGGCATGGCACGAGTCAGAGAAGGGTTGGAGGCTTGTTCTCGTGACTTAGAGTGCATTTGGGCTTGCCTGGATCGGTCTGGTGACCGATCAAGGAAGTTGGCACGGTGCTCCTTCGTGGATCGGTCTGGTGACCGATCCAGCAATGACTGATCGGTTTGGTGACCGATCAGGGAGTATGCATTTCACCCATTGCTTGGCTCCCTGATCGGTCTGGTGACCGATCAGGGAGCACTTAGTGAGGTTGAGTTCCCCTACGGATCTACTCCTGATCGGTCTGGTGATCGATCTGGCTCACTGTGGAGATCATTCCGGAGAACGATCCAGCTTCGCGAGTTCCTCACTAAGATCGATTAGGACGGGGTCTGATCGGTCTGGTAGTGATCTGATCGGTCTGGTGACTGATCAGAAGGCTCCCTGATAGGTCCGGCAACTGATCAGGAGATTTGGACTGTCAATCTCAGAAATCGCTTGGAATAGGGGTGAATCGGTCCGGTGATCGATCCACAACCTGGGATCGGTCTGGTGATCGGTCCAGGAAAGTCCCAAAAAAATTGCGATTTCTGATTGAGCGTTGGGGATCGATCAGGACTAAGCCTGATCGGTCTGAACCCATCCTGATCGGTCTGGTGACCAATCAGGAGACCCTCTGATCGGTCCGGTGACCGATCACTTTAATTCAAAATGCACTATCAGACGCTCTGTTTGCGTCTGAACGTATCCGATTCTCTGCGCTTAACATCTGATATATGATTTGTTGTGTGATATGCTGCTCTAACACACTGACGAAGCTGCAGGTGATACGGAAGGATTCAAACACTCAAGGAGAGTCAATGGTGGCCTTTCCTTGGAGCAGGTTTGTTTGTTTCTTCTTCTCAGGTTTCAACAGCAACTGGGGCTGTTGGCGACTGACGGAGACTCA
>JAGFNQ010005031.1:1836366-1892744 GCA_024364735.1 Boesenbergia rotunda | reverse complement strand
GTAATGTTGTTACCTTTAAGGCTAGATTAGTGGCAAAAGGATATCGTCAGAAACAAGGAATTGATTATGACGAAACCTATTCGCCAGTAGCTATGCTTAAATCCATTCGGATGCTCCTAGCCATAGCAGCTCTTTATGATTATGAGATATGGCAAATGGATGTGAAAACAGCTTTCCTTAACGGAAACCTGCTTGAGGACGTATACATGATACAACCTGAAGGTTTCACATCGGTTGATAAAACCAAGGTATGCAAGCTTCGACGATCCATATATGGACTGAAGCAAGCATCTAGGAGCTGGAATATCCGTTTTGATGAGACAATCAAAAAGTTTGATTTCTCACAAAATCCTGACGAACCCTGTGTGTACAAGAAGGTTAGTGGGAGTGCAGTCGTATTCCTAGTATTATATGTCGACGACATCTTACTTATAGGAAACGATATTTCAATCTTACAGACAGTTAAAATTTGGTTATCCAAAACTTTCTCCATGAAAGACCTGGGAGAAGCAACCTATATCCTTGGGATTAGAATCTATAGAGATAGATCAAAACGGTTGCTCGGTCTTTCGCAGTCTACATATATAGACCGAGTGCTAAAAAGGTTTAGTATGTCAGAATCCAAGAAAGGTTACCTTCCCATCAGGCATGGGATCAACCTTTCAAAGTCTATGTGTCCGCGCACAGAAGACGAGAGGATTTGCATGAATAAGATTCCCTATGCATCCGCGATAGGATCTATCATGTATGCTATGTTATGTACTAGGCCTGATGTATCCTATGCTTTGAGCGTCACAAGCAGATACCAGTCGGATCCAGGAATGGATCACTGGGCGGCTGTTAAGACAATCCTTAAGTACTTAAGAAGAACTAAGGATGTGTTCCTAATATATGGAGAAGGAGATTTGGTGATACGTGGGTATACAGATGCTAGTTTCCAGACAGATAAGGATGACTCCAAATCGCAGTCTGGATACGTATTTACTTTGAATGGAGGCGCAGTAAGTTGGAAAAGTTCCAAACAAGACACCGTAGCGGATTCCACCACGGAAGCGGAATATATCGCAGCTTCGGAAGCAGCAAAGGAAGCAGTTTGGATCAAGAAGTTTGTCTCCGAACTTGGTGTGGTTCCAACCATTGATGATGCAGTGCCGGTTTACTGCGACAACAATTGAGCTATTGCACAAGCAAAGGAACCAAGGTCTCATCAGCGATCCAAACACGTGCTTCGCCGCTATCATCTGATCAGAGAGATTATAAGTAGGAATGACATACAAATTGAGAGAGTTCCCACTGAAAGGAATATAGCGGATCCTTTAACTAAGGCCTTGCCTCAAAGCAAGTTTGAGGGTCATGTTAGAGCCTGTGGTATTGGATACCGTAGCAATTGGCATTAGGCCAAGTGGGAGTTTGTTAGTGATATGATAGAAGTGTCCTAAGGCAATCGCCTTATGATTGTAAAACATTTATATTAATAAATGATAATTCACTATTTGAGTATACATGCTTGTGTATTTGATTGGGATCTTAAACTCATCTACTGAATGTCCGTAATACAACTCACAGCATAAGAGAATTTGTGATGAGATCACAACTAGTGATTATCTCTAAATGCGCAAATGTGAAGTATTGAAAATATCCCTAGTCGATGAATTGATAAAAACGGACACTATCAATTCTGTTGAGACTAGCATGGGTTATTCTCTAATCAGCTGATTCTCACTGGCTGGTGACATTGGGATGTCCGGAGATAAACATGGATGCTAGTTAAGGGAACTAGTTCATTGGAGTGACTAGCTGTAAGACTTCATATGGGAATCTACATGTAGATATGTCAATGAAGATCTTACTGCGGCTTAAGTGCGATGTTCCTTTGACTTGCGGTGTTCAAGTCATCTTGGTCATGGAGACTTATACTTTGACATCTTAAGCAAGCATCTCCAAGGAGGTGTGGACCCAGGATGATCGGGTGTAAGCCGAAGTGCCCGAAGATGTTTGAACAGCCTACAAAGGATTCACCACTCCTTGCGAGGAGATGTATACCCAGGCCTATCGTCGGATTGTTACTCAAAGCCTCTGGCCAGAGCATATCATGTTTAGAGTGAGAGTCTCTAAAATACATGAGAGTAATTAGAAATCCAAAGGACGAGTAAGACATTACTTGGGCTAGGTGTGACGTAGTCAGCCTAGTGGGGACTGACACCATAGACCGTGTCCTGAACCAAGTGGGTATAAGGTGGTGAAGGGAATGGGGCACGATTCATTAGAGCTGCTGAAAGGTTTCAGAATAATTTCTTCTGGGGTCAAACCGTTGATCTTTCGATTAATTGGGGATCATGATGTACTACTAGGTGCCACTCATGATCGTTCTATAATTAGTTAATTATAGACGGCCAACATAAATCGAAAGCCTATTTAGTCACACGCACTACGAGTAATCCGAGGGATTTAAAACGAGTTGAAAATTGGATTTTCCGATCAAGAGAAATAAGTCGAATCTGAGTTAATCAGAGGCGCAATGGAAGCTAAAAATGGCTAAGTCTTTTGAAGGCTTTTGGGCGAATTAAATGAGTTTAATTCGCGACCGGTTCGGGTCGGTTTTGGTCGGCCAAAGAGGGTGTTAACCCTCCTTGGGTGGACGACCATTAAAGAGGAGAAAAACCAATTAATTTTGGTTTAATTAATAAAATAAATCAAGTGCGATCTATTTTATAAATTATGGATAAATAAATTTGTATAAAGAAATTTATATAAATAAATTTATAGAAATTTATTCTTTTTATGGAAGATTAAAATAATCCATGAATTGGTTTATTTTAATTTTATAAAATCAATTATGAATTGATTTTTCATAATAAGAAAGTTTATAAATTTCTTATAAAAATTTATTCCATAATTTAAAGAGAAGAAGAATTAGTTTTTATTATAAATTAGTTTATAATAAAGACTTGGTTTAAACGGAATTAATTCATAAGAATTTATAGGATAAATTTCTTATGATAAATAATTAGTTTTATTATAAAGTTAGTTATAATAAAATTCATAAGAGAATTTATAGGATAAATCTCTTATGATAACTAATTTGTTTTATTATAAATTGTTTATAATAAGACTAGGCTTAAAAGGAATAAGCAATAAGAAAATTTATAAGATAAATTTCTTATAACTAATTCCGTTAATTCGGTTTAGAGGGAGACTTAGCAAAGGAGTTGCTACTATATAAAGGAACCAAAGGCTAGCCCTTATTCCTAACGAAAATAATTAAGAGATTAATTATTCTCTCCCTCTCTCTCTTCTCTTCTCTCCTCCTCCTCTTCTCCTTTCCGCTTAGGGCCGGCGCCTCCCTCTCACACCCTAGGGCCGGCGCATCCTAGGGTAGCCGTGAGCTATACGAAGAAGAAGAACCACAACAAGAAGAAGAAGAAGCGGATAGCGACTCCTCTCCTCTCGGAATTCGATTCCGTCACTTCTTGTTGGTTAGTTTTCCTAATTTTTCTCTTAACCTTCTAGTTGTGCCTTCCGAGAATCTAGTAGTTCTCGTCGGCACAAAACTCGTGACTTTGCGAAGTCATCCCGAAGAGAACTCGGCGTGGACGCGAATAGAGGCGAAGCTTCCAAGGGACGCTACGGTTGGATCTCGTCCCTTTCTTCAAGTTACGCGAGGTATAAAAGTAAATTAGTTTACTTTTCCGCAAACTTTTATTTTATGATTATGTCAACACACCATAAGGTTGCATGCTAGATACGAAGTTAAAATAATTTTGGAAATTATTTTATGCAAATTCTTCCGCTGCACGTAAAAATTTTGAATTTTACGAACTCGTATCCTTGTCGACATGCACCCGGTCCCAACAGCGCTAGGCACGTCCTGCGCCACCCGGTTGAACCTCTAGATATACTCCTTGAGCGGTTCCTTAGGCTTCTGCTTGAGGGCAAACAGGTTAAGGGTCATCTTCTGGTAGAGACGGCTGCTCGCGAAATGGTGGAGGAAGGTTGTCTTGAACTCTGCGAAGGAGTTGAGGGAACCTTGTAGCAGCCTCTGGAACCACCGATGAGCTGCTCCGGACAGGGTGTTCAAGAACACTCGGCACTTCACACCATCAGTGTACTGGTGCAGGAGAGCTGCATTCTCGAATTTACAGACGTGATCCTCCGGATCCGTCTTCCCATCATACTCAGGGATCCCGGGTCTGTGGAACTGCTTTGGCATGGGATCCTCGACAATCTCGGACGAGAAAGGGGTAGAGGGAATCTTATGGGAGGTCTTGGGTCCATCCCTCTTCCCCGATCCCTCTTCGTGCCTCTAAGCGCAGTAGGCCATCGAGTGGGCCTTCTCAATGTCCCCTGAGGATTCTCTCTGGAGGCCCTGGGCTACTCCGTCCTGTCGCCCCACCGGGGTGACGGATCTTCGGGAATGCGAGATGGAGATTCTGGGGATCTCCTCCCTCGTCGAACCCCCTGGTTGCGGTGCAGCCTGTTCGACTTGGTGCTGCTCCAGCGCTTCCATGATGGCGTTAGCCACTAGGCGGTCAAGTTCCTCTCTTGTGAGGGTAAGGGGTTGTTCCTCCAATCCTACCATCGGTGCTCCTTCAGGTGCTTTGCTAGTTTCCCACAGACGACGCCAAATTTATTCCGGAAAGAGTCGACGACGATGGCCAGGCACCGAAGCTTCGCCCCTGTGGTGGTTGCCGAAGTGGGGAGGAACTTGGGGTCTGCGAAGTTAACACAAGCGTTAGGGGATATGCCGACAGGGGTCCGGCGGAGTCCACTCCGACGCCCAAGTCAGTATCTGCCGGGAAGGAAAGGTTGCGAAAAGTAAAGAAGAGGTATAAAGTTGAGAGAGCATAACCCCTTTACCGGAGGGGTTGGACTACCTTTTATACTGATGTCGACAGACTAGACGTGCCCCTCGATTGGTGCCATGTCTCTGATACGTAAGCCACGCCCCCTATTTCGGCGGTAGTGGGATATCCTTTGAAACAGTCTGTGCCGTGATCCCCTGTCGCGACTTTTGAGGGTCGTGTGGACCCCTTCTTGCAGGACTTCTTACCCGTACCGAGAGGGGAGGTCAGCACCTGAGCTTGGTTACTGTGAGGACTCCGCGCCCCGAGGTGAGCTCGGGGGGCATTTGATGCCATAACTCCCGAGGTGCCCTCGGGACCTAATTCCCTGGGGTGTTCCCGAGAGCGATCTTCTAGCCGGCCTTCCTGGGTGAGTTGCTCGCGGCGAGTCCCGGGACCTAGGAAGGAGGGTTTATCTCGACCCGGCGTATTGTGTCCCGCAGCTTCTTCATCTCTCGTTCTAGCCGAGGCTCATTTAACCCTATCACTACCTTTCCAATATGCGAAATTATTGTCGTCGAAGAAAGATGGTCGTGCGGTGCTATATCCCTCTTGAAACGTCATTTTAATGTTTCGGTTGACGATGAGTTCATCCGAAAAGAACCGGGCTCTGATACCACTTATTGGGTCTTGATCGTATGGCTAGAGGGGGTGAATAGTTGATTGTCGAACTTTCGTCGGTTCTTTCTACAAGTGTTAGCTTCATACAAGCGGAAACAAAATACAACAATGAAATTAAAAATACAAACGCTAACACTTATTGTTTACGTGATTCGGATATTGCTTGCTCCTACTCTACGGCTTGTCCTTGAGGTGGATTATCTCTCAATCCTTCGGTAGATTAGTCCCCGACAATTTTTGGTTAGAGCTTTCTCCTTCTCGGTGGAGAACAACCTCTCACAAGACACTCTTCCCCCTTTACAAGATTAAGAATTAGGGTTAGAAGGAAGAGATGAGCTTTGAGAGCTTTGAGCACTTAATCAAGAAGGTTTTTCAACAGAATCTCACCCTTCTCAAGCCTCAAAGCCTCCTCTTAAATAGAGGAGAGAGTTGTTAACTAAACAGCTCAGCCCCTACACTAGTCGACTAATGCCAAACCCAGTTGACTGGTGCTCAGCTAAATGGCTAGTTTTCTAATAGACTAGTTGACTGTCATCCAGACCAGTCGATTGCTCCATGTTATTCGAAACTTATAGAAAAATTAGTTGACTGATGTTCTTACCAGTCGACTGGTCTTAGTACACACTCATCATTTTCGGAGTCGCCCTTTGAAGCCCTTCTTCCTTTGGCTCTCATCCCTCGGATGCATACGAGCTCGTGGCTCATCTCCTTGACATCCTTCGCGTATGCCTTGAAGTCCACTTCCCTTGGTTATACTTTGTTGCTCCTTGTCTGGCGGTCCCTCGGATGCACCATCCTACACCGACTCAAGGACTCGAGCACTATGATGAGATCTCCCACGTGCATGTTCCACCAAGTCTTTCATGACTCAAACACACATCAAACCAATATGAAAACCTAACTTAATCATATTGGTACACATATCAAAACCTATGATCGTACCGATTAAACCTGGGTCAATTGCATCAACAACCACTACCCATGAGTGGCCGAGCAGAGTCTTAACAGGGCAATTGCACACACCCTCATGATAGTACTACTAACCAATGAGTGACAGTGTGTGCAAATCCTAAGATAATTGACGACTCGTCTCAACCACAAGGGAGCTAAGGATCACCAGTTATGCAATAATGCAAAGATAGAGCATGATACTAACACACGCATCACCCACAAGCAAACCTCAATATGACATGCACAGATCTGAAAACATAAATCATGACCTACAAATAAGCTATTAGGCATGCAATAATGTTAACTATCAATAAAAATCAAGTATAATATGATACATAAATATTCCTATGCACATGTGCACACATGTGTGCTCTAACAGAATAAGAGTATTAAGCATTGGAACTGTATTGAAATTAAACTTGGGGTATCTCAAAGGTCAAGTAGCAAGTATCCAGTAGGATAATCAAAGGCAAATATAAGGTAGATCTTACTACTATCCATAATAAACCATATAAAAAAAAATTGACAGTATCTACATAGATAAAGTTAAAAATACCCATCTCCAATGGTGATGCTTGTATCAAAAGAGAACCCCGTCAAAATATCTACAACCTATCAAATCAATGCCCTGTATTAAAGACACAATGTGTAACTACCATAATATGTGATACTTAACTAAACAAGCTTCCTTAATTAGTTAGGATTATCCTAATTATCATCTTCATTTAAGTAAACGTAATTAAATGCTTAGATCCTAATTACCGTGATTAGGTTCAGTTTAGGTTTAGCCTAAGTTAAAACCCCAAATGATCCTCTTAAAATGTGATTCAATACTAAATCAAACTCACGGTAGGGGATTGAGATGCATAATGAAAGTGAACTGGACTGAGTATTGGGCATAGAGGGTGTATAGCTAATTGGCATCAATAACCGAAATCTTGGTATGAATATGTATATTCCTTTGCTGCTACCCTTTATAGTTACAATCTTTGTTGCTCCTTTTCACCTGTACAGATGATCGCCGTGGCATTGCGATTTTGGTTTAATGTTGCTAAAACCAATTGTTGACATTAGTTAAAGAATAGTTTTAATAAACCAGTGATAGCTCGAGTTAAAGGTATCTGGTCCATTGTAATCAGCTATAAGCACAAACTAATTACAGGATTACCTCGTTCATTGGCCACGCAACACAAACTAATTACACCTACACACATATATGCAACTTAATCTTTCTAGCACATATACTGTACTACTCTTATACGATAGTAACAGGTTGCCAAAAACACTTCACATTTGCTGCTACTCGATAAACTCGCATCTCACTCACACAAGTAAAAACGCATGCTCATCTACCTTAACACGCACACTAACCTCTTATAAAAAGCATAGCATCACAATCTAACCTAAAAGCACACCTCACTAAAGAATATGCAAACACACGCCTCCAAACTTGCTCAAGGCAGAAATTACAAATACCACAAAATCCAATCCACAACAAAGTAACCCAATACAACACAGGAAGCTATCGATCTAGAACAAATTCCAAAACTTACCTGCAAATCATCCGGTGTTACAATCCCCTAATCCTTGTTGTGATTCGCCGGGTGGAGGAGAAAGGACGCTAAGCGAGTAGAAAATGAGAGAGAAAACAATTGCCGACCTTGGAATTCGTTGGCTGAGGGAAGACGTTAGCGGTTTGCTCCGAGAGGACAGGATCCGCAAGGGCAGAGGACTACAGCGTCGGGCAGTTTCGGGAAGGAAGAGTCAGGCGAGAAGGCTCTGGGCGAAAAGGAGGAGAAGAAATCGTAACTTTTTGCAATCATGCGATGATGGGAAAAGAAATGTAGGGTTATAAGTTTTAGGCTTTTAACAAAAAGACCCACAAAGTTTGGGTAAGCTAACCTTTACCCTTAACTTTTGGGTTTTGTGTGTTTAAACCCTTAGAACTTTTTGTATTTAATATTCTCCTCTACTAATAAAAATTTAATCTCCAAATTTTGCTACTAAACCGTAACAGATACTATTAGTTAATAAGTAGTAATAGTGCTGAACAAAAATATATAACACGTACCTCAAGTAAACAGATGAGGATAACGAGCTCTGATTGTGTCCTCAAGCTCCCATGTAGCTTCTTCATCAGAGAGATGCTGTCATCCGACTTTAACTAGTCGGATTATCTTATTCCGTAACTGACGCTTCTTGTGGTCCAGAATTCGCATAAACATCTCCTCGTAGGTCGCATCAGACTAAAGTGGAACTGGTACATCCGATAAAATATGAGATGGATCTGGCATTTATCTCCTCAACATGGAAAAATGAAATACATCATGAATAGACGGTAAGTCACTGCTCTAATCCTCTTCAGAATTTGTAAATGTCCAATGTATCACCGAGCTACCTTACCTGTGAGGTCAAACCTCTTTACCTCTTTCGTGGGTGAAACTCGCAGAAACACATGGTCACCCACGAAGAACTCCAGAGGTCTCCGTCTCCGATCAGCATCGCTCTTTTGGCGATTCTGCACCTCGAACATCCTTCGTCTGATGGTGTGAACTAACTCTGTCTCATGTTGAGCTCACTAAGGCCCTAATATCTAAGATTCCTCAATCTCCTCTTAGAGGGTGAGTGTCTGACAAGCCCTACCATACAACGCCTCAAAAGGTGTCATCTAGATAGCCGAATAATAGTTGTTGTTGTAGGCGAACTCAACTAGATGTAGATGGTCCTCCCAGTTACCTCCGAAATCCATAACACAATACCTCAGTAAGTCCTTTAGAGTCTGAATGGTTCACTCTAACTATCCATCTGTTTGCAGGTGGAATTGTAAGTGCCCCATGTTGGTTTTGATGTGGTCAACCGATTTAATTAGGTCATGGTGTTTTTAATCCCTGTGTCTAAGTGTACAGGAACTTAGGAGTGCAGAAAGTCGAGTGGAAGACGCAGCGGTCGAGAAAGATGGCACGGAAAGGGAGTCAACGGGCTTGGTGCATCCGAGGGACGCGGAGCTCTGTGGACAAGTACGTCGGTGGAGCGAGAAGGACGCGCACGACGTCCGAGGGACAAGAAGCCGGGAGGAAGGACACTCGAGGGACGAAAGGTCAGACTTGAAGGACCCATGTTCGGGTGAGCCTAACTCCGGTTGGCCAGAAATCACCCAAGAAGACTGGAAGTCAGACTGGAGAATGGTCAGTAGTTGCTGACCAAAACAACCACTATCGAGCACCCGTGAGAATATGGGCTCTTGGACTGTCGGGCGCCCGAGCACTCGGGTGCCCCTGTGCTATCAGGTGCTCGAGAGGCTATGTTTAGTTGTTTGTGAAAGTTGCACTCTGGATAAGCTTCAGGCCACGTGTCAGGTGCCTAAGAGCTCTCGGCCACCCTATAAATGTCACATCAACAAACGGATAACTTTGACTGGAGCTATAAATAGACTCCTAGAACTCAGTTTCATTAAAATCAAAGTATTCCAAGCATTACCAAACAAGTTTTGTATAATCATTCTTACTTTTTCTGAGCTTTCCACGCGTAAGAGGCTTCTCCACCCGAAGGATTTATTCAAGAGAATCGAGTCATATTCAGCTTTGGATTAGCAACCTCCCCGTATGCAAACCAAGTAAAATTCGATTGCCTCTTTATTTAGTTATTTTACCGTTTGCTTCATTTATTTATCTTATTTTTTATCTAACTAACATCTTTGTTAAGTCGAAACAAAAGATAGTAATTTTTAGTTTCAGGGGCAATTCACCCCCCTCTTGCCAACCTTTGATCACCCTCAATTGGTAACAGAGTAAGGACACTCCAGAAGGATTAACCGCCGTCTGAAGCAACTACAAAATGGTCGGACTGGTCATCTACCTGCCAAAGTTTGAGGGGGAGTTCGCATTTTTAGAAACACAAAATGAACTTGGTTCGAGGGGGAGTTCGTATTTTTCAAAACAGATTTTAGTATTTTACTAGTTATGAAATTTGGTTTTGAAGTACTCACAGATAAGAATGAAAATGAACTTGAAAAACATCTCTGGATCGAAAAGAAACACAATGAATTTACGACAAACGGTAAGGTCGAGTTTCATCTTCTAAGTGTACTACCAACCGAGGAAATCAAACGAATCAGATTATACAATTCCGCTAAAGACCTCTAGCATAAAATGCTGGAACTCCATGAAGAATTTGTTGGTGCAAGAAGCATCAGTGATATCCTCCTCTAAGTGTTTTAATGTTTAATAAAATGCTTAAGTTAGTGATATATTGAACAAGAGAAGGGTAGTTAAAAATTATTACCAAAGTGAAGGAAAGTCCTAGTTAACCTAGGCAATAAGTCCTGGTTCGAAGAATTGGGCACTAAGTCCTAATCATGGATTGGGCACCTAAGACATGACCGAGGGTTGGGCATGAAGTCCTGGTTCGTGGAATTAGGCAATAAGTCCTGGCCGAGGGTTGGGCATCGAAGTCCTGATAAGTGAAGTTGGTCAATAAGTCATGGTCGTGGACTGGGCATGAAGTCCTGGTGAGTGAAGCTGGGCAAAAGTCCTAGTAAGTGAAGCTGGGCAATAAGTCCTGGTCGAGGACTGGGCAATAAGTCCTGGTTGTAAGATTGGGCAAAAGTCCTGGTGAGTAAAGCTGGGCAAAAGTGCAACCGGATGGGTCGGGTGGCAACCGTCTCCTGAGAGGAGTAGGTGAAAGGCGCGTTCCCCCGGGATGGGAACATAGGCGTCGGTTCGACCTAGGGTTTCGTGGGAAATCCGAAGTCAGAACCAATTCGTTAAGGCTAAGATTGTATGTGTTTGCCTTGTATCTATGTATCTTGCAGGTACCTAAAATTGGAGACAAAGCAAGCAAACAAACGCACAAAGAGGCTGAAACACTGCATCTAGGGTGCCCCCATTGATACAGGCACCCCCATTAACTCAGGCGCCTGAATGAATTAGGCGCCCCCTTCAACACAGGCGCCCAATAAGGCAGTTTTTATCAGTTCGTGATTTGGATGAACTTTTTGACCGCTTTTGAGGTGCCCCATAGCATCACGGGCGTCCTAGACAAGGCTATAAAAGAGGCTTCGACCTCTCAACTCAAGACAACCATTCCAAGATCATTCTGAGCATTCCGAACGGAAGAAAAGCGTTAACAACGAAGCTCTGCGACCAAGGAAGCTCCGGGAGAAAGTGCGCGACACTTCGGAGTTCTAGATCGGCTGAGTCTTCAACTCTTTTGTTTAGTTTGAATTTATATTCTGCACTTATTTTTATCTATCTTTTTTATTGTAAATATTGCACTGTAAGACAGGTTTCTCTGTGTAACACCCAATAATTTTCTGGTATTATTAGGGATTTTTCAGAATTTTCCTAGCATTTTTCGAAATTAAAATAAAAAGAAAAAAAAATTAAAGGGTCGGGTGGGGATTGATCTCGCGACCACACGAGAAGTCAATCCCTAAGCAAGTCCAAGTAACCAGCTAGGCTAGAGTATCAAACACAAAAAAGAATGAAGCGAAATAATATTATAGTTGATTTAGCCCGTTTCATGAGGAGGTATTTAAACTTCCACTTAAGTTGTGTTAAGACCCCTCTTAGGGTTTCGGGAGGTCGCGCGAGCAAAGGAAAGGGGGCTGCGAAAACAGGGAAAAAGGGGGGTTTTCTTCCTCCTTCTTCCTCTTGAAGTAGAAAACCTAGGGCTTCTTCCCTAGGGCCAAGGGAGAAGTTTTCTTGCAAAGGAAGAGGAAAAGAACCCTACGCTAGGAATTTCGAGATACTTAGTGAGTTTTCTTCAAGAAAAGTGTAAGTAGATCACTCACCTGCAATAGGAGTAGTTTTCGTATGTAAGATCTTGTTGTAGAACCATATTTTATGATGCATGTGTTAAGATTATGGTTAGCGTGTGTTTTAAGTTCTTAAAGATGCATGTTTTTCATGATAGAAATTTAATTGGTTTAGATTTGGTGTATGTAAGCTAAGCATGATAAGATTTAATTTGTGAAGAGTCCCAAAAATGAGGTTGGGATTAAGGGCACGCAAGGTGCTCGATGAAAGTCCCAAGTAAGAAAGGTAAAGGGTTTTAAGTGCAAAATTTATGCAAAAGTAAGATAGTTGATAAGTATAAGTACGGTAAGTAGGAAAGTATTTTATTTTCAGAAAGTGACATGTACCGGGCAAATGGAAGACCCACCGAAAGATAGAAAGAAGCTCTAATATGGTGTGGTGGCTAGCTACCCCACAACCTATTAGAGAAGCGCGCAATTGGTACATTGATACTATGGTACAATGTCAAGGCCTAAAGAAAGTTGAATATTATTTTCAAGTATATAAGTATTTACAAGTGTTTTAGCTTTGAGTGCATGTCTTTATTTCAATAAGTTCACATTGATACTTTGCAAGCATGATAAAGGGTAAGAGTAAAGAGGTTAGTGTTTTAATGTATGAGCATGTTAAGTTTGCAAATGTTTTATGCAAGTAATGTTTTCAACATGATTGAGCATGATAAGTATATGTAAGTTTTCCCATGTGCATGTATTTTGGAAGTAAGCATTCTTTGAAAAGAGCATGTTTATCCCTTATCGTTTGGGTTTGTGAGTTAGGATTTACTTACTAAGCAATTTGCTTATTAGTTGCATTTTCCTTCTATTGCAGATAAAGGTAAAGAAAAAGCATAAGTTAAGGAGGCGAAGGGACTTGCTTTGATGTTCAGTGGCGGCGGAACTGTGGAAGAGATCTTTGGGCTAAGTCTTGTAGAACATGTGTTTTGGTGTTTTGAAGTGGTAGAATGAATGACTTCGTTTAAACTACACATAGAGGTTAAATTTGGTACAAACTCTAGAGTGTTTTGCTTATATTTTGATAGTTTTGTTAAACCTCGCAAGGATTCTAATTTTAAGTTATTGGATTCGTTTTGAGTTGCTAAAATGTTTATAAAACTAGTATAGAGTATAGAAATGAAGTTATGTCCTTGTATACATTGGAGGTATGTGAATTGTGGACTTTTGAAACACATTTTCGAGTCTGAAAATGCAGGTTTCAGGCGTGCCAGTCGACTGGTACAGAACCAGTCGACTGCGCTATCGAACAGGACCTTCTGTTCGATGCACCAGTCGACTGCCAAAAGCCGCGCCCAGAAACTTGCTGTGGCCGATACCAGTCGGCTGGCTATATAGCAGTTGACTGGTAACATTGAAAAGAAGTGGTATAGCGTAGCTGGTTAGTGCTCTAGTGTTACACCTAAGAGGTCTAGGGGTTAAATCTTTGCTAAGTAAATAAAATGAAAGTTGTTTTGCTTTTTTTGAAAAAAAAAGAAAAGGAAGAAAAAAAAAATTTAGAGCAAGTTAAGGGAAGTCAAGTAGTAGTAACTTAAAGTTTAGTACCAAAAGGTGGGTCGTTACACTCTGCCTCCAGAAAGTCCGGATAGGAGACCATTAGTGGGCGGGCGTTTCTCGTGCTTAGGCCTTGGACGTACTAACCCTGGGGGGTTGAGAACCAAGTAAAAAATCCCGTGTAATCTGTTGATTTATTTTTCGTTCAATCTATTTTTCCGCTGTGCTACTAACTCTGTGACCAGAACGAATAATCGAAAGTTTACGACAAGTTTCCGAAAGATTTTACAAGTTGATATTCTATCGACGGCACCGGTCCCCATAAGTGGTATCAGAGCCTGGTAACTCTTCACCGGACTAACAGCGGACGAACCAAAAACGCCAGGAGTTGAGGGGAAGCCTAGGGGTGAATCAGGTATATTTTTTTAAGTATGTCAATTTTTAAATTTCATATTACGTGTTTCAAGTGCAGGGAGAGAGGACACTATAAAAAAACTTGATCTACACCAGCGGCGACAAAGGAGGTACCAGTACCCGGAGTCCGGTGGGACAAAAGTCACATCAAATGCTTCAAATGTGAAAAGTATGGACACTACAAGAATCAATGCCCGGCAAAGGTATGAAAAATTTACGTTCGTAAAGATTTTTCAAATTCCCGCACTGTCTTATGATAATAACTTAGATAATTTTTCTGAAAAATTTAACTTTATGAATAGTCAAATCAATATTTTACATGACCAATTATAAAATGTAGATAGTGTTAAAATATTAGAAATTAACTTTTTAATCCTTAATGTCAATTCAATAATTTCTAAAATAAATTCCTATAATGTTAATTCTGAAAATTCTGAAAATGTTAATTCTGAAAATTCTGATAATGTTAATTCTGAAAATTCTGATAATGATGATTCGGATAATTATGAAATTAAATCTGAAAATTTTAATGATAATCCTGAAATTAATTCTGATAATGTGTAAGGACAATCCTGAAATTAATTTAGACATTAATTCTGAAAATATTGAAGATATTTCTGAGGATAAGGATAATTTTATTGAAGATATTTCTAAGGATAAGGATAATTTTATTAAAAATATTTCTGAGGATGATAATGATATTTTTGAGAATACTGAAAATATGTCTGAGGATAATGATGATATTTCTGAAAATAGTGGAGATGAAATTTTTTTAGATAATAATTTAATTATTAATTTCTTGGATAATCCTGAAAATAATTATAAAACATTAACTAGTAATTACTCCACCTATTATGAAGATGTAAAAGGATATGATTTTGATGATGAGGATGAGGAGGAAATTGAATTTTCTAAAATCAAGGCTACAGTTAATAAAATGTACAAAAATTCAAACAAATCAAAATTGTTAGAAAAACTTGAAAAATTTAAATAAAGAAAAAATAGTAGATAAGTCAGCTATTTTTGAAATAATGAAAATGATAAACTTAAACCCACAACTTTTAATTAACCCAGAAATTTTGAAACATAAATTAAGTTAAATCTTAAAAACTTTAATTAATTTTTAACCTTAATTTAATGCTTTATTTAACCTTAAATTAATTTAATTAATCCTCAATTAGCCTAATCAATCCTTAATTAATTCTTAATTAATTTAACATTAATTAATCCTTAAATTATTTCAATTAAATCTTAATTTTTACCTTAGTTATTTCAACCATAATTAAATTTTAATTAAATTTTACTAAATTTAATCCTTAATTAATTTTTAATAAATTTAACTTTAATTAATCCTTAATTAACTTAATTTTAATTAATCCTTAATTAATTCAACTTTAATTAATCCTTAATTAATTTAACTTTAATTAATTCTTAATTAATTTAACTTCAATTAATTCTTAATTAAATTAACTTAATTAACTCCTAATTAATTTAAATTCAATTAATTTTTTAAATTAATTTAACTTCAATTAATTTTTTAAATTAATTTAACTTCAATTAATTTTTAAAATTAATTTAACTTCAATTAATTTTTTAAATTAATTTAACTCTAACTCATAAATAACTTAAACTCAAATTAAATAAAATCTTACCCACACTCCAACAATTAATTTAATAAAATTAAATATGTTAAAGTGGGTTGCATATTCGCGAGTTTACACGACATGTATCAAATCGGAAATTTGATACATTATTAGAAACTTAAGTAAAATGATTTGAATTGTTTGACTCATGCATAACTGTCATGTTCATGCATTTATTATTTTATATATATATATATATATATATATATATATATATATATATATATATATATATATATATATATATCATGACATTCATATTTAAATTTATGCATGATTTAGAACGGTTATAGGAAAAAGACTAATAGAAATTTATACAACCTAGTATTAGGTGGAGGTGAGATGATAGTACGTTAGGGAAGCCCTTTTAATAAGGTCGAGTAAGGTAAGACGTACCCTACTTGGTCTGTTTAGTCTGGTGGAACTAGCCGAAACTACCGATCCAAAACCTAAGCTAGTTAGACCAAAATTTTTCAAGAAGTAATTTGACAATAAATTTTCGATAAAAGATTTTGTCAAGGAAAGGGTTGTTGTTCCAATAAGGCTATGGCCAAAGAAGACCTCTGTGTCTCGCCAAGACCTGGAAGCCAAATATCGAAACTCAAATTCAATTTACTATTTGATAAATTTGAATCTAACACAAGTTTTAATTAAATCTTAGATTAAATTCTAAGAAAAATTATTCATACATCTCACAATACACCTATAAGACAATCATGCTTGCTTGTACTGAGACATCTAAAATGGGTGAGATGTTAAAGACTAATAAATTGGAAAATACTTTTCAAAAATGGTTTTGTAAAATTCTTAGAATATTTTTTTAAAAATATATTTTCAAAATAGTGCTTTAACATAATAATGTTTTTATGGATTTCATGTTTGTCTGAGTGCTTATTGTTGGATCGGTGTCGTCGATAGAGGGGAGGTGAATATTGATTGTAAAAATCTTTTTGGAAACTCGTAGACTTTCGAGGTTCGTTCTAGATATAGAGTTAGTAGCAGCGGAAAACAAAAAGAATGAACAAACAATAAAGTGCACACGGGATTTTTTACTTAGTTCCCAACCCCCCAGGGTCAGTACTGTTGGTGCAGGAAGCACCATATCGAACCTGGTTTTGATATTGGCAAAGGATTCAAAGTTAAGTTTATTTGTGATCTAATGTTGTTACTCAAGTGTACAGAGACAAAGCCCTAGCGAAGGACTGCTAGGCACTGGCGAAGGAATGCCAGGATAAAAAGCCCTAGCGAAGGACTGCTAGGCACCTGGCGAAGGACTACTAGGATACAAAGCCCTAGCGAAGGACTGCTAGGCAACTGGCGAAGGACTGCCAGTATCCAAGCCCTAGCGAAGGACTGCTAGGCAACTAGCGAAGGACTGCCAGTATCCAAGCCCTAGCGAAGGACTGCTAGGCGCCAGGCGAAGGACAGCTTGGGACTGAAGCCCTAGCGAAGGAATGCTAGGTTCCGGGCGAAGGACAGCTTGGTATCCAAGACCTGGCAAAGGGCCGTCGGGCAAAAGTCCAACCAGAGGAACGGTTGGCATCAGGTATATTCTCCCGAGAGGAGTAGGTGAGGACGCGTTCCCCGTCGAGGGAATAGCAGGCGTCGGTTCGACCTAGGGCTCCATTTAGGAGGCTCAAAGTCAGAACCAAGACAGCTAAGGCTGTATAATCTTATGTTTTACTGCTTTATGTTGTTTTCAGACTAACCCTGGATGCAGGACCAAAGGAACGAGTGTCTGCAGCTCAGAGAGCCTCAAAGGAGTGAGGCAGCAGCTGAGTAGGGCGCCCCCAAGGTGAACGAGAAACAAATGAAGCAAGAAGGAGCTTCGGTTGACTACTGGCCGGGGCGCCCTCAGCAGCCGGGGCGCCCTCAGCAGCCAGGGCGCCCTCAGCGCCCAGGGCGCCCTCAGCAGCAACGGCGCCCCGCGCCCATGTCAGCGGAGTCAATCACCCTTATCCAGCCGAGAAGCCAGCGCGGAAAAAGTCAAGCAAGGCGCCCTCAGCGTCCAGGGCGCCCCCAGGGTCAAACCTCATCCCTATTCGGGTGGGATAAAGCTTGACCGAGAGGATTAGGGATCGCTTGACACGTGGCAGGGCGCCCCCGACATCCAGGGCTCCCCGAGGTGCTATAAATAGCCCCCAACGCCCAAGCTTCGGAACAGAACTTCTGAATCAACTCTTCTACGCTCTTCTGCACTCGCGCCTCGCCTCGGAGTCATTCCAACTCGTGCCGACGACGTCCCACTGCTCAGAAAAAGTCGATCTACCCCGGACGTCGGTAAAAGAGCTATTTTAAAGTTTACTGTACTTAATTCTAATTCTGTAATCTTTTGTAAACGACTTTGCGCCTGATATAGAATTGCCCAAAGTAAACGGTCAACGACCGTGGGCCTTGGAGTAGGAGTCGACCCAGGCTCCGAACCAAGTAAAAACGACTGCGTCTCTGTGTTATTACTGTTTCTTATTTTCCGCTGTGCACCTGCTCTTAATTTTCCGAAAAACGAATACAGATATTCACCCCCCTCTATCGGTTCTATCGATCCAACAAGTACATCCAAGGCCTAAGCACGGGAACGCCCATCCACTAATGGTCTACTTTTCGGACTTTCCGGAGGCGGAGAAACTCGTCTTACAGTGCACAATTTACAATCAAAAGATATGGAAAAATAAGCACCGAATTGTAAATTCAAACCAACCAAGAGTCGAAGACTCGCCCAATCTGGAACTCCGATGTGTCACGCACTTCCTCCCGGAGCTTCCTTGGTTGTAGAGCTTCGCCGTTAGCGCTTTGTTGTCAGTTAGAAGGCTCAGAATGATCTTGGAAGTTGTGTTTCGAGCTGAGGGGTCGAAGCCCCTTTTATAGGCTTCATTGGGGCGCCTATGATCAATGAGGTGTCTCATATAGCTTGCTCAAACTCCATCCTCGTGTTGAAATCGCAGCAGGGATAAGATCCCTCTTCCCAGGCGCCTCACCCATACAGGGCGCCTGGGAGCTCTCAGGCGCCTGTGTTAACAGGCGCCTGGGAGCTGGATGCCAGTCCAGGGCGCCCTCTTGCTCTGGGGTGCCTGTTTCAATACAGGCGCCCTAGAGCTCTTCTTCCAGGTCGCTTGTGTTCGTTTGCCTACCTTGTTTCCAACCTTTAGGTACCTGCAATACAATCAGAGACAAGATAAACAAGCAGATAATCTTAATCTTAAGGACTTGGTTCTGACTTCGGATTTCCGTGAAACCCTAGGTCGAACCGACGCCTATGTTCCCACCCCCGGGAACACGCCTCTAACCTATTCCTCTCAGGTGGCGGTTGTCACCCAGTCTATTCGGGTGGACTTTTGTTTAGCCTTTGATACTCTCGGATCTCAAGACGTCCGACCCTCGACTCGTCTCTAGTCCTTAGTCATCGCTCAGCTAAGTTGCTCAATCCCTCGGACCAAGACTTCGTGCCTAACTTCACTCATCAGGACTTTTGCCCAGCTTCACTCACCAGGACTTCGTGCCCAGCTTCACTCACCAGGTCTTCATGCCCAACTTCACTCACCAAGTTTTAGTGCCCAGCTTCACTCACCAGATCTTCTTGCCCAATTCATAGAACCAGGTCTTAGTGCCTAGGTTAACTAGGACTTTGGTTCACTCTGGTACTCTTCACTCACCCTTCCCTTGTTCAATGTATCACTAACTTAAGTATATTGTCAAACATTAAAGCACTTAGAGGAGGACATCACTGATGCATCTTGCACCAACAATCTCTCCCTTTTTGATGTTTGACAATATCTTAAGTTAGATTGGTTGAAAGTGCTAAATTATAATCCTTGAAAAAATCTAAGTTTTGAAAATAAATTTTGATCCTTTGGGAAAGCTCTCTATCCTTTGGGAGAAAAAAATTTCTAACTTAAGCTCACTCTCTCCCTTTTTGAAAAAAAAACTTTTTGATTTCATTTGATCCTTTGGAAAAAAATAAAAAATTTCTAACTTAAGCGCACTCTTCCCCTTTGTCATACATCAAAAATCAACAAAAATACTTACACCAACAATGAAAAATTTTCCTTTTGAAAGAACTTAGTATAAATCTTTGAAAGCATAGCAAGTAGATAGTTAAAAAATAATTGCACCAAAAGATTACACTTTGAAAAGTACTGCAAACAAAAAGTTGTACTTTTAGAAGATATTGTCAAACATCAAAAAGGGGGAGATTGTTGGTGCAAGAAGCATCAGTGATGTCCTCCTCTAAGTGATTCAATGTTTAACAATATGCTTAAGTTAGTGATACAATAAACAAGAGAAGGGTAGTCAAAACATATTACCAAAGTGAAGGAAAGTCCTATTTAATTTTGGCAATAAGTCCTGGTTCGAAGAATTGGGCACTAACTCCTGAACATGGATTGTGCACTAAGTCCTGGTCGTGGGCTGGGCACCTACGACCTGACCGAGGGTTGGGCACGATGTCCTAGTTCGTAGAATTAGGCAATAAGTCCTGGTCGAGGGCTGGGCACCGAATTCCTGATGAGTGAAGTTGGGCAATAAGTCCTGGTCGTACACTGGGCACGAAGTCCTGGTGAGTGAAGCTGGGCAAAAGTCCTAGTAAGTGAAAATGGGCAATAAGTCCTGGTCGTGGACTGGGCACAAAGTCCTAGTCATAAGATTGGGCAAAAGTCTTGGTGAGTAAAGCCGGGCAAAAGTTCAACCGGATGGGCCGGGTGGCAATCGTCTCCTGAGAGGAGTAGGTGAAAGGCGCATTCCCCCGGGATGGGAACATATGCGTCGGTTCGACCTAGGGTTTTGCAGGAAATTCGATGTCAGAACCAATTCGTTAAGGCTAAGATTGTATGTGTTTGCCTTGTATTTATATGTAACGACATGGTCTCTCAACCCCTTTGGCGGCCAAATCAACATCTGGCGGCCCAACAACCTGGCCCCTCGGCCCAACAACTTGGCGGCCAAATCAACATTTGACAGCCCAACTATGTCGTCGACCAACAACCGATGTCGACGACCAACAACCG
Source organism: Boesenbergia rotunda (assembly GCA_024364735.1). Taxonomy (NCBI): domain Eukaryota; kingdom Viridiplantae; phylum Streptophyta; class Magnoliopsida; order Zingiberales; family Zingiberaceae; genus Boesenbergia; species Boesenbergia rotunda. Next base: position 1,871,974 of record JAGFNQ010005031.1, on the reverse strand, counting down.
TGTCGTTACTCACTAGGTCTTCCCACCCCTGGCCAGTGGATTTTTTTTTTTTGGAAAAGATGGATCTTATTTCAAGGAGAAAGAAAATCCATATTAGAAGGGGGACCAAACCTGACCTTCTAATATAGAATTACAAAAGACTCAATATGATTTACAAGTTGTAGCTCAAAACCAAAGATTTTTGCTGAAAGAAAAATTTATACAAAAAGGCAGAGCATCTCTGTCTCAAGTACCACTGAGATTTCCAATCTTCCAGTCCAATTTCACTGCATCTTTAAACTGAAAACCAAATTAAATATCTCTCTACATTTCAATTTCCAGTCCCATCGGATAACAGCAGTTTTAAGTTCAGAAACCATCACTAGCAATTTTCCAGAAGCTGATCTGATATCATTTTCCACCAATGTAATATTCTCTTCTTGTAATTCTATCAACCCATACATTTTCACCAATGTAATAACAGAAGCTGATGTAACTTCAGTATCCGAATTTTTGACACCCAAAATACTTCCTGCACAATTTGATACATGGTCTACCGAAAAATACTGCAAACTTCATAAGAATATTCAGCCTATGTATCCTGTATCATATAACAGTCATTCAGAATTTACTTCAGAATCCCTTCTCCAGAACTAAATCAGGAACCCAGCCACGCAACAAACCAAAGCACTTATAAATTTAGACTTCCGGATCAACAGTGTACTTCCAGCTTTAAAATCAGCAAACATCAATGCATAATCCCTCTGATATACAGCTTCCAAACCATCAGAGTTAACTCATACGACTTTTCAAGCTTTTTGTAGGTGGTTGATCGGAAGCTTTACAGCTTCCAAGCGACCACTATGCCTATTTGAAACCTGTTGGTGCCCCGGTTGGTTTTGATGTGATCAACCAAGTTAGGTTAGGTCCTGTTAGTTTTAATCCCTCTGCTAAGTGTGCAGGAGCTTAGGTACGGAGGAAGTCGAGCGTAAGACGTAGCGGACGAGAAGGATTGTGCGGGGAAGTGAGCCGACGGGCTTGGTACAATCCGAGGGACGCGGAAGCTGCGGAAGAGTACGTCGGTGGAGTGAGAAGGACGTGCACGGTGTCCGAGGGACGAGAAGCTGGGAGGAAGAACGCTCGAGGGGCGAAAGGCCGAAGTCGGGTTCGGGTGAGCCTAACTCCGGTTGGCCGGAAATCACCCAGAAGACGAAGAATCAAAAAGACTGGTCCAAGCGCCCAAAAGAAAAGAGAAAATTATTTGGTGCCAAGAAGATTCGAACCTGTGACCACACTACTAGATGTCTCCATACTTACCAAATGGGATAAACAGGTGATGTGAATAAGTTGATGTGAGCCGAAGATAAAGTTAATCACCTGCTGATAATAGAAGCAAAGTTTTAATTAAACTTTATCTTCTAAAGGATAACCTTATCCTTTAATCAGATCTAATGGATGCAGTTTAATCCCATCCAAGATTAACTGTCCAGATTATATCCATGGATCAACGACCAAGAGAAAATTTATCAAAAATCAACAATCCAGATTTATTCTCTTAGGCTATAAATAGGCTTAGAGATTTAGCTTTAGGAATCAATCATTCTTATTCATTCTTGTAAAATCTCTAAAAGTCTAGTCTGCTATTTTTGTAAGGCTTCTCCGCCACAAGGAGATTTTTATTGAGTGTCCACTGCCTTGGAAGCAACGTCCTTAGTTGCGACCAAGTTTTTTTTAAAGACGAGTGCCTTCTATTTTTCATATTTTTTTTACCGTCTATTCACCCCCTCTAGCCGGTCCAACCCGATCCAACAAGTGGTATCAGAGCCAAGGTCGCCGCAGAAGGACTAATCGCCGACTGCAGCAATTTCAAGAAAATGGTTGGAGCCGTAATCTACCCACCGAAGTTTGAGGGGGAGTTCGCGATGTGGAAGTGCCGAATGCAGGTATTTTTTAAAACAGATATTGAACTGCTATTAATTATGAAAAATAGTTTTTCAGTTCCAAAAGACAACAACGACAAGGATAAAGAAATAGAGTCGTGGACTAAGAAGGAGCAAGCAGACTTTGTAGCAAATGGCAAAGCGGAATTTCATCTGCTAGCCGTTCTTCCCACACAAGAAGTCAACCGCATTGGAAATTACAACTCGACAAAAGAGCTCTGGGAGAAATTCCTGGAATTACATGATGGTACCTCAGAGGCAAAACTAGCACGACGAGACCTTCTTCGAAGCCAACTGACAAACCTTCGAAAGGAGGATGAAGAATCAGTTGCGCATTTACATGCCAAGGTAAAGGAACTAATCACAGACCTTGAAAACCTCGGAGAAAAGGTAACAAGTCGGGACGCTCAAAGGTATGTCTTAAATGCGTTTCCGAGAACCCCGGAATGGACCTCAGTAATCGACGCTTATTTCATTTCGAAAGATTTAGCGGTAAGTACATTAGAGCAATTATTTTCTACTTTGGAACTTCACGAATCTCGTTTTGTAGAAAAGAATAAGAAAGCAGGCATCGTCGCACTAAACACAAGGAAGATCCAATTCGACGAGGAATCCTCGACCGACGACGAAACAACAAAAATGGTAAGTTCTTTTAAAAGTTTTTTTTAAGCTAATAAATTTTCAAGAACGCAGAAAAGAAGACGGTCCCCGAAGAAGCGAATAATCAGATGCTACAACTGTAAAGAGGAGGGACACTTGAAGGACCAGTGTCCTAAACTCAAAAACCAGCCAAAGAAGAAAAAGGCACTGAAGGCCACCTGGGATGAGTCCTCGTCAGAAGAGTCGGAAGGTCAAGAATACGCTGGACTTGCGCTGATGGCAAATCATCAAGAAGGGAGCACTGATGAAGGGGGAGAGACGTTAGAAGAAACCGATGACGAAAGAGGAACCTCGCTTTTCGAAAGCGACCCGGTAAGTGAGGTTTGTTTTCTTTCTCATGATCAATTATATGCAGGAGTTAAAGCTTTGCTCAAATCTAATTGTAGATTAGAAAAAGAAAATTAAAAATTAAAAAATGAATTAACACTTATATCCTCGTCTGAATTTTTGGAAAATAAAAATGATAATTTGAAAAACATAGTGCAAAAATTAGAGCTTGATATTGCATATTTACGCCAAAAGAAAAATAGCTTTCCTGATAATTTAAATTAGTATTTTAAAAATCATAAGAGCCAATTTAAAAACGTGCCCAAAAGCTATATTCCACCTAAGTTTTTAATTAATCCTGTAGACAGGAACTTATTTTTGGTTCCTAAATTTGTATTAAATTGATAATTTTTTTTGGTTATCATATATGTGCGCATTTTCTTTCTCTAACAAAAATTATGTCTTTATTTTTTTTTGCACAATTATGCTTTTTATCTATTGAAACATCTTTCAATATTTTTTCAAATATTTTTTTCCCTCGAAATTTGAAATTAAGAGTTTAGGGGAAAGACTCATTACAATTTTTTTTTCAAATTTTTCGAACTATTTTTTCTAATTTTTTAAAAATTTATTCTTTAAGAACTCTTATATGTTACTTTGTCATTTTTGGACTTGATAAACGAATTTAAAACTCAAAATTTTTGTCCAAACTCATATCTTCATTTCGACTTTAACAAAAATATTCAGATTTTTTTCGATTTTTTATGAATTGTTTATCAAAATATGATTTTTTTAAAAATTTGATAAAAAATATTTTGACTGGATTCGATTTTTTTTGAACTCCTCATCAGCTGTGGATTTTATCAAAAAAATATTAGATTTTATTTAAGACATTTTTTTAAAAAATAGAATTAACTTTGAAAAAATATGTCTTTTTAAAATTTGAAAAATCTATGGCAACGCGATTTTTTTTCACTTAGAATATTTTTAATCGCACTCAAAAAAAATTTTCTTCTTCCCTACTTATATTTTCCAATTTTTTGATGTGATCAAAGGGGGAGGAATAGTATTAAGTTAAGGGGTAGAATTTTAATTTACTCGAAATTAAAATTTTTTTTGAACTTAAACTGTTTACATTATTATGTATATTTCTTTATTTTGATATCCCTAACTAAACTTGGGTTGATGCACATCAAAAAGGGGGAGATTGTTGGTGCCCCTGTTGGTTTTGATGTGATCAACCAAGTTAGGTTAGGTCTTGTTAGTTTTAATCCCTCTGCTAAGTGTGCAGGAGCTTAGGTACGGAGGAAGTCGAGCGTAAGACGTAGCGGACGAGAAGGATTGTGCGGGGAAGTGAGCCGACGGGCTTGGAACAATCCGAGGGACGCGGAAGCTGCGGAAGAGTACGTCGGTGGAGCGAGAAGGACGTGCGCGGTGTCCGAGGGACGAGAAGCCGAGAGGAAGGACGCTCGAGGGGCGAAAGGCCGAAGTCGGGTTCGGGTGAGCCTAACTCCGGTTGGCCAGAAATCACCCAGAAGACGAAGAATCAAAAAGACTGGTCCAAGCGCCCAAAAGAAAAGAGAAAATTATTTGGTGCCAAGAAGATTAGAACCTGTGACCACACTACTGGATGTCTCCATACTTACCAAATGGGATAAACAGGTGATGTGAATAAGTTGATGTGAGCCGAAGATAAAGTTAATCACCTGCTGTGAATAGAAGCAAAGTTTTAATTAAACTTTATCTTCTAAAGGATAACCTTATCCTTTAATCAGATCTAATGGATGCAGTTTAATCACATCCAAGATTAACTGTCCAGATTATATCCATGGATCAACGACCAAGAGAAAATTTATCAAAAATCAACAATCCAGATTTATTCTCTTAGGCTATAAATAGGCTTAGAGATTTAGCTTTAGGAATCAATCATTCTTATTCATTCTTGTAAAATCTCTAAAAGTCTAGTGTGCTACTTTTGTAAGGCTTCTCCGCCACAAGGAGATTTTTATTGAGTGTCCACTGCCTTGGAAGCAACGTCCTTAGTTGCGACCAAGTTTTTTTTAAAGACGAGTGCCTTCCATTTTTCATATTTTTTTTACCGTCTATTCACCCCCCTCTAGCCGGTCCAACCCGATCCAACAAAACCTTGCTGAACAAATTACTCATTATCTTTTCCAAATCGATTATACCCATCTTAATTCAGGAATCAAGCAAGATACATTCAAGCTGGCAATTGGGATCTCAAATTCAACAAGTAAATATGAATATCTTCATAGCCAGAGAAAACCAATAAGAAGCAATAGCATTGATCAACAACTAGAGAGAAAATGTTGCAGAACCAACCATTGAAGGGGTAATTCCCCATTTAGTAAATGACTGTATTAATTTCCTTGGAGAATTCCTTGGAGAATTTACTCAAAAAAACTTTTCCAAATCAAGTTTTGGATATTGTAGCTTAAGACATGGCACAAGAATGAAATTGATACTCATATCAAGAGGAATTTTGACTCCCAGACATATTTAATAACTGCACGAGAAGTCCAAACACATCATCAGCCGCAGCAAAGAGAAATGCTAAGTTCTCCTTAATAGGTTCTGGAAAGGAAAACCTATTAAGTTCCTCTAGCAACTTCTGGAAAGGAAGAACCAAAACGTCCTTTAATAAGTTCCTGCCAGAAATATACTGCCTTCAGATAGAGCACGCTTTAATCAATTATAACTAGGCTTATAGTATTCGTTACAATTGAAACAATTAAACCGCAGAGAAACATATAAACTGTTGCGACTAAAGTATTAAACAATTGAAACAAGAAGTGCAGATAAACGTATCTGCAAGTTGAAGAAGTAATTCCAGGGGGAATCTGTTGGTGCAGAAAGCACCAAAGTCAAACATATGTTTTGATAATGGCAACAGGGTTCAAAAGTTAAGTCTTACTTGTTATCTAACATGTCACTTGAGTGTGCAGAGTAAAAAGCCCTAGCAAAGGACTGCTAGGCACTGGCGAAGGAATTCCAGAGTGAAAAGCCCTAGCGAAGGACTGCTAGGCACTGGCGAAGGAATGCCAGAGTGAAAAGCCCTAGCGAATGACAGCTAGGCGCCAGGCGAAGGACAGCTTAGGACTGAAGCCCTAGCAAAGGAATGCTAGGCACCGAGCCAAAGGACAACTCGGCATCTAAGACCTGGCAAAGGACCGCCAGGCAAAAGTCCAACCAAAGGAGCGGTTGGCATCAGGTACATTCTCCCGAGAGGAGTAGGTGAGGACGCGTTCCCCGTCGAGGGAACAGTAGGCGTCGGTTCGACCTAGGGCTCCATTTTGGAGGCCCAAAGTCAGAACCAAGACAGCTAAGGCTGTATAAACATACTCTAATGCTTTATATTGTTTTGGACTAACCCTGGATGCAGGACCGAAGGAATGTGTGTCTGCAGCTTAGAATGCCCAAAGGAGAGAGGCAAGTAACTGAGCAGGGCGCCCTCAGTGTCCCGGGCGCCCCCAAGGGCAACACAAAACAAGCGAAGCAACAAAGGCTTCGGCTGACCACTAGCCGGGGCGCCCCCAGCAGTCAGGGCGCCCCCAGCAGTCAGGGCGCCCCCAGCAGCCAGGGCGCCCCGAACACCCAGGACGCCCTCAGTGTCCAGGGCGCCCCGCGCCTACACCAGCGAAGCCGATTACCCTTATCCAGCTGATAAGCCCGCACCGAAGGAGTCAAGGAGGGCGCCCCCAGCGTCCAGGGCGCCCCCAGTGTCAAACCTCATCCCTATTCGAGTGGGATAGAGGTTGACCAAGCGAAGCTCGGATCGCGTGACACGTGGGGGGGCGCCCCCGACGTCCAGGGCGCCCCGAGGTGCTATAAATAGCACCCCACGCCAAGGCTTTCGACAACAACTTGATTCAACGCTTCAAAGCTCTTCTGCTCTCGCGCCTTACTCCTGAAACCTCCCAACTCGAGCCGACGACGTCCTGCTGCTCCGGATAAAGTCAATCTACTCCGGACGTCGGTAAAGAAGAGTGATTTTTAATTTACTGAACTTATTTCTGTAATCAATCTTTGTAAACGAATTTTACGCCTCATATAGAATTGCCCAAAGTAAACGATCAACGATCGTGGGCCTTGGAGTAGGAGTCGACCTAGGCTCCGAACCAAGTAAAAATTACTATATTCGCGTGTTTGCTTTTATCTTCCGCTATGCAATTGCTTTTTCCATAAATCCGAACGTTTTCCGATATTCACCCCCCTCTATCGGTTCTCTCGATCCAACAAGTGGTATCAGAGTGGGGAAGTTCAAACTTGGTGCAACCACCAGTTTGAAAATTTTTCGGATTTTTATTTTCTTTTTTTCGTTCGAATTTTCTTTTTCCCGTTAATCGAGGTTGGTGCAACACCCCTCATTATTTTATTTTATTCATCCCACACTACTAATCCAAGACCTAGTCTTGGGAAGTTTTTTTCTTGTTCGTTTTTCTTTTTCCAGATTAAATGGCCATGCAAGAAGGATTTAGCACTGCCAGACCTCTACTTTTCAATGGAGAAGACTTTTCCTACTGGAAAAGTCGAATGGAGGTCCACCTGAAAACTCAGGTGGACATGTGGATCATCATCCAGTCCGGACTGGAGATTCCCAAGAACGCTGAAGGAGTACCTCAAAGCTACTCAGAATGGGACACCGCTCTGAAGCACAAAATAGAAGCCGACGCAAAGGCGACTCAGACCTTACAATGCGGTTTAACAAAAGAAGAGCTAAGCCGAATGGGCCCCTTCAACAGTGCCAAGGAGCTGTGGGCAAAATTGATCGAGCTGCACGAAGGAACATCAGACACCAGGATCAGTAAGAGATACCTGCTCCTAAACAAACTCTACACCATCAAGATGGCCGACAAAGAAACAGCAGCCCAACTCCATGCACGAATCCAAGAATTGATGAACGGTCTTCACACTATAGGTCACAAGGTCGAAAACCGTGACCTAATAAGGTATGCCCTAAATGCTTTCCCTAGAAATACCTTGTGGGCATCTATGGTAGATGCATACAAGGTTTCAAGGGATCTCTCTAAAATTAAATTAGATGAATTATTTTCTGAGTTAGAACTTCATGAACAGACTAACTGCAATATGGCCGAGAAAGGTATTGCCTTTATTGCAGAAAAAATTGGAAGATCGACCAAAAAGAAACCTCAACCTGAACCCGAGTCTAACTCAGACTCAGACGCAGAAGACGAAGAAGGAGATCAATCTGAGCTGGTCCGACTGGCCCGAAGCTACTATAAAAAATTGAAGAATCAAGCCAACAAACGGAGGACAAGCTGAAGAAGGGACGAACCAGCTGAACCCGTGAGTGACAAAATCAAGCCCAACGTAACCTGCTACGAGTGTAAGAAGAAGGGCCACTACAAGACGAAGTGTCCAAACCTAAAGGAGAACAAAAAGACAAGAAGAAAGAAAGCACTCCAAGCAACCTGGGATGAATCTTCCTCAAAAGAAGAAGAAGAAGCACCCCAGTCAAACCTACTAGCCCTGACCGCCTCAAAAGAAGTCGAGACCGAGTCAGAGTCAGAGCAGGACGACAGCAGACTAACCTTTTCAGAAAACGGTGAAATCAAGGTAAGTGGTTTCAATAGAAGTCAATTAAATGATTTTATTTCTTATCTTTCTCGAGATTTGGCGAAAGCCAAACTCCGAGTCGAATCCCTCCGACAGGAAGTAAAACTCCTGAAAGAGGGAGCTGACTCTAAGTCCTTAACCGAGAAGGTTCAAGAAGGAACTCCTACTCAAGTTAAAAAACTTGAGAAAGAGAACTCCTCCCTGAAAACTCAGGTTAAGGATTTTAGAGCTGCCTTAGAACGATTCACTTCTGGTTCCAAGGGTCTTGACATGATTCTTGGAAAACAGAAGTCCGTTCTAAATCGATCCGGACTTGGCTATAGAACCAAATCTCGACAAAGATCTTATTTTGCTGTACTGAATCAGTCCAGAGGTAAAGTTCAGGCATGGGTGCCTAAACTGTACCTGAACAAACCCACTGGATCAAATCAGTATTGGATCCCCAAGGACAAGATTCACATCTTGCCTAATCATTACCGTGGCTTTAGTTTAGGGGGAGCCAAATTAAAAACTATTTTTATTGTTAAATAGAATTTAATTCTTGCAACTTGCATGATTGATTGTTTACTTAAATTTCTGTAATTTACTATGCTTAGACTTAGGTTAGTTTAAGGACTAAACAAACTTAACTAAAACTTGACAACATAGTATTGGGTGGAGGTGAGATGATAGTACGTTAGGGAAATCAATTCTAATAAAATCAAGTTTACTTGGTTTCTTTAGACTGGTGAAACTAGCCGAAGCTACGATCCAAAATCCAAACTAGTTAGACCAGAACTTTTTCAAAAATTAATTTTGAAAATGAAATTTCATTAAACGGCTTTGTCAAGGAAAGGGTTGATGATCCAATAAGGCTACGGCCAAAGAAGGCCTAGTGCCTCGCCAAGACCTGGAAACTAATTTCTGAATTTCAAATTCAAATTACTTTTTGTTAAATTCAAATCTAACACAATTTTCAGTTAAGTATAGATTCAAACATTTTCTTTCAAGATAAATTTAAATATTTTCAAAAATTAATTAAGATTTTCAAAATAAATAATGTTTTTTTCTAAAAAATCTGTCTCACAAAACCTGTAAGGCTAAAGTGATTGAAAACCCTAGATTGGGTGAGACAGTAGGATTAAGATTGTAAATTCTTTAATGCTTATATTATGAGTTAATCCTGTAGTTCATAGTCAAACCATGGTCAACATTGTCAAAACCACAGTCAAAATAGTCAAATCTGGTCAAATACTAAGATATGTAAAGGGCACCCTAAATGTAGGGATTTGGTATCCTAGAACCTCAACCTTCAATCTGTCGGGATACTCGGATTCTGACTATGCTGGTTGTAAATTAGATAGAAAGAGCACAAGTGGAAGCTGCCAACTATTAGGAAATAGTCTAATAAGTTGGTGCAGCAGAAAACAACACTGTGTAGCTCTATCCACAACTGAAGCTGAGTATGTAGCCCTAGGAGAGTGTGTAGCACAACTTTTATGGATGATGCACACTCTTAAGGACTTCCAGCTCAACTACACCCAAACTCAAATATTTATTGACAATATAAGTTCAATTAATCTAACGAAGAACCCAATACAACATTTCAGAACAAAACACATAGAAGTTAAACATCACTTCGTAAGAGACCATGTAGCCAGGGGTGAGATAGTACTTAAACATATAGACTCAAAATCCAACTTAGCTGATATATTCACAAAACCCTTACCTGAGTCTGAGTTCAGCTCACTAAGAAGGCAGTTAGGATTGTGTTCTGTAGAATAGAATAACTCTACTTTTATTTTTTTTTGCTTTATTTGATTTAAAAATTAATTTCTAAAAGAATTTGAAAAACTGTTTTACTTAATTTCAAAATCAGTTTTTTAAATTTTTTACTTAGTTTTATTTTTAAAAAAACTACCCCCTTTCAAAACTAGGGCTTTTTCGTAAATGGACTTAGCCTAGGCCCTAACACTAGAACTGCATGCACCTATAGATTTAGAAGCCAGCATCTCATAAGCACCTTAGGATACTTTTGATTGATAACCTAGAAAGGGTTGAGATGCTTAGGTTTTTGCCTTAATTCAAGATGCTTTAAGTCAGTGCATCTGCAACAATTGGGACACTAAATACAACTTTTACAGCAATCAAGTTAAGTGTCAAAATCTAACTTGAACAGAAACACTTAACTTGACTAACCCTAGTGAAAACTGCTGCTTATAACAGTTAGTAAGTAGCTAAATGAGTTAGACAGGTCCCTACAAGAGCAAATTAACTGATTTGGTCTAAGTCTTGGTTCAGTACAGCAAAATCATGCAAATATTTTCCTTTATGAAAGTTATCTCTTTTATGCAATTTAATTACTGCTATATGTATCTGTTTTTGATATATGGCAAAGGAGGAGAGATCGGAAAGGAGAGAGTTCAAATTTTTTTTCAAAATCTCAAAATTTTTCTCAAAAAGTTAGCTACTTTTCAAAGCTTTTCAAAAAACTTAGCTACTTTTCAAAGCTTTTTTTTAAGTGTTTTGAAAAACCCTATTAAGTACTTAAGTCTTCAAAACGTCTCGAAGTTATACTAAGTTTTTATAAGTACTTTAAGCTTAAGTTTTTCAAAACTTCCATAAGTACTTTAAGCTTAAGTTTTTCAAAACTTCCATAAGTACTTTAAGCTTAAGTTTTTCAAAATTTACTAAATACTTAAATTACTAAGTACTTAAATTGTTTCAAAATTACTAAGTACTAAAATTATTTCAAAATTACTAAGTACTTAAATTGTTTCAAAGCTTACTAAGTACTTAAATTCTACTAAGTACTTAACTTATAGTTTTCAAAACTTTTGAGTACTTTAAACTTAAAGGCTTCAAATTCTTTTAAAGTACTCTAAACCTATGCTTTTAGAAACTCCTCTATGTACTTTGAAAACTTAAGTTATCAAAAGATTTACAAAGTACCTAAACTTAAGTTTTCAAAGTGCAAAATCATTCTAAGTAAAGTTTTTTAAAAAACTTAGAACCCCACGAAGTTTTGAAAAATCTAGGGGGAGATTCCCTCTAAGGGGAGGGAACAAATTTTTATGCTTTTGATTAAACTTAACTTTTTGAACTAGGGTTGCCATAAATCAAAAAGGGGGAGATTGTTGGTGCAGAAAGCACCAAAGTCAAACCTGTGTTTTGATAATGGCAACAGGGTTCAAAAGTTAAGTCTTACTTGTTATCTAACATGTCACTTGAGTGTGCAGAGTAAAAAGCCCTAGCAATGGACTGCTAGGCACTGGGGAAGGAATGCCAGAGTGAAAAGCCCTAGCGAAGGACTGCTAGGCACTGGCGAAGGAATGCCAGAGTGAAAAGCCCTAGCGAAGGACAGCTAGGCGCCAGGCGAAGGACAGTTTGGGACTGAAGCCCTAGCAAAGGAATGCTAGGCACCGGGCGAAGGACAGCTCGGCATCTAAGACCTGGCAAAGGACCGCCAGGAAAAAGTCCAACCAAAGGAGCGGTTGGCATCAGGTACATTCTCCCGAGAGGAGTAGGTGAGGACGTGTTCCCCGTCGAGGGAACAGTAGGCGTCGGTTCGACCTAGGGCTCCATTTTGGAGGCCCAAAGTCAGAACCAAGACAGCTAAGGCTGTATAAGCATACTCTAATGCTTTATATTGTTTTGGACTAACCCTGGATGCAGGACCAAAGGAATGTGTGTCTGCAGCTCAGAATGCTCAAAGGAGAGAGGCAAGTAACTGAGCAGGGCGCCCTTAGTGTCCCGGGCGCCCCCAGGGGCAACATAAAACAAGCGAAGCAACAAAGGCTTCGGCTGACCACTAGCCGGGGTGCCCCCAGCAGTCATGGCGCCCTCAGTGTCCAGGGTGCCCCGCGCCTACACTAGCGAAGCCGATTACCCTTATCCAGCCGAGAAGCCCGCGCCGAAGGAGTCAAGGAGGGCGTCCCCAGCGTCCAGGGCATCCCCAGTGTCAAACCTCATCCCTATTAGAGTGGGATAGAGGTTGACCGAGCGAAGCTCGGATCACGTGACACGTGGGGGGGGGGGGGCGCCCTCGACGTCCAAGGCGCCCCGAGGTGCTATAAATAGCACCCCACGCCAAGGCTTTCGACAACAACTTGATTCAACGCTTCAAAGCTCTTCTGCTCTCGCGCCTTGCTCCGGAAACCTCCCAACTTGAGCCGACGACGTCCTGCTGCTCCGGATAAAGTCAATCTACTCCGGACGTCGATAAAGAAGAGTGATTTTTAATTTACTACACTTATTTCTGTAATCAATCTTTGTAAATGAATTTTACGCCTCATATAGAATTGCCCAACTTAACGATCAACGATCGTGGGCCTTGGAGTAGGAGTCGACCTAGGCTCCGAACCAAGTAAAAATTACTGTGTTCGCGTGTTTGCTTTTATCATCCGCTGTGCAATTGCTTTTTCCATAAATCCGAACGTTTTTCGATATTCACCCCCCTCTATCGGTTCTCTCGATCCAACAAGTGGTATCAGAGCGGGGAAGTTCAAACTTGGTGCAACCACCAGTTTGAAATTTTTTTGGATTTTTATTTTCTTTTTTTCGTTCGAATTTTTTTTTTCTCGTTAATCGAGGTTGGTGCAACACCCCTCAAGTGATATCACAACCTGAGGAAAAATATAATTGCGGGAACTTGCCAAATAGATTGTCCAACCTCTAGACAGAAATTCTGCTGCAATAATAAACAATAAAGGAGAAAGAGGATCACCTTGTCTCAGTCCTCGCTTAGATTTAAAGAACCCAGCTAAGTGTCCATTAATTTTAACAGAAAACCAACATACAGTGATGCAATGCTCTATAAGTCTAATAAAGGCATTCGAAAATCCAAAAGCTTCCATAACTTTGAAAAGGAAATTTCATTGAACTCTGTCAAATGTTTTTGCCATATCTAATTTCAATATTAAGTTTCCACCTCTCACATGATAGTTTAACTTGTGATTGAACTCTTGTGCTAGTAAGATGTTATCTGAAATCAACCTTCCTGAAACAAAACCACTCTGTGAAGGAGAAATGATTTTATCCATAATAAGACTCAATCTTTTAGATAATATGTTGGAGATTATTTTATTTGAGACGTTACATAAACTGATGGGTCTGAAATCTTTCCATTGCTGCGCATTATCCACTTTGGGAATTAGAACTATTGTAGTAGCCATCATACCTTTTGGCATCAAACCACCTCGGAAAAAATCCAGGACAGCCTCATGAATATCCTCCTTAATAATTTCCTAGCACGCCGTATAAAATTCTACTAAAAACCCATCTGGGCCCGCAGCACTATTTTTGGACATACCCCATATAATTTGTCTAATTTCTTCCATGTCTGGGAATGCAATCAGTCCATTATTATCAATAGAATTAAGCAAAATTGGGATATGATCATAATTAACACTTTGACAATTATAATTCTCTCCAGATAACAATTTTTCAAAATAAGTTGCTGCAGAGGTGTGTATCTGTTCCGGCTTTTCTAAGCAAGCTCCATCTTCCCAAATTCTGAAAATCCTGTTTACCATTCTTCTTTTTTTCACTAAGCTATGAAAGAACTTTGTATTTCTTTCACCTTCCACTGCCCACTTCACCACAGCTCTTTGCTTCCAGAAGATTTCTTCCATATTCAATGTTTTGAAGAGAACTGCTTGTTTTTGAGATCTTTTTATTTTGTTAGCTTCTGAAGGGTTTAAATCATATGCTTTTTCTGCTTCTGCAAATCCTTGTTCTGCCTTCATAATGTTGTCATGTATGTCTCCAAAAACTTCCTAATTCCACCATTTCAAATGCTCCTTAAGTCTTCTTAATTTAGCTTGCAATTTCTTCAGCCCATAACTGGCAATCGGTAGCAACCAGTTGAGTCTAACTGTTTGCAAAAAATTGTGGTGTTTTATCCACATGTTTTGAAACCTGAACGAAGCAACTGGCTTCAAGAATTCTGGAAAGGTAATAAGGAGAGGGCAATGATCTGAACAAGCTCTGCTTAAGTGTTCTATGGGCACTGAGAAATCATTTGCATTACAAGAAGAGGATAAAAGAACTCTATCTAAACGCTTCCAGATCTTATTATTTGTCCAGGTGAATCTATCACCAACAAAACTTGCATCTAAAAGCTCTGCGGCCAATAAGAAATCATTGAAATCTTGCACCGGCCCCAGTTTTGAAATGATACCTTTAGAATGTTCATTTGAGTTGGAGATAACGTTAAAATCACCTCCTACTAGCCAATAATCATCATCCATCGGCTTAATTTCCAGTAATTTCTCCCAAAGGATTGCTCTTCTTGCTTGATTACACTTAGCATAGATGACTGTTATTAGCATTTTGACAGGAAAAATAGAAGAACTAATTTCCATATGTAAAAACTGATCATGATCAAATAAGACAACACAGTTAATATTAGCATCAAACATAAACCAGATTTTGCCGGAACAGTTTGAAATTTCAGTTTCAAAACCTAATCGTCTAGTAATAAAGTCTTCATCTAGCATAACAAATGGCTCAATGATGCTTAAGAAACTTAAGTGATATTTCTTCCTTAAGTAATGAACTCTGCGCAAAGAGGCAGGATTACCCAAACCTCTAATATTCCATATCATACTTGCCATTAAGAGAAGGATGAGGAAGAAGCCTTCTGGAATTGAAATTTACTCCTAGTTATCCTTCTATTTTCTGCCGGCATTTGGACAGTGATGACAGATTGTTTATTTTTATTTGCAAGAACCTCAGAAATCCCAATCAATTTTTCAGCTGCCAAATCTGAAGTTTCTGCAGCTTTGGTATAAATTGCTGTCTTAAACCTCCTTTGTTCTCTCGGAACAGGTTTGCTCCTGACATCTTTTTGCTTCATATTGTCTATATTTAAATCTCTTTGCATTTTCCTTTTGCTTGAGTTAACTAGCAATTCACAGGAAGCTCTTCTTTGCATTAGCATTTCGTCTCCACTGTTCAAATCTTCTTCTTCCTCAAAAGTTTTTGAGAATTCCTGCTCATTTGGTTCTTCTTGATCCCCCCATAGATTATCTTCTTCCTCTTTTTCAGTATCTTCCATTATCTGCGAGTCATAGGGGTCAGTATTATTGATTTCTTTTTCCATCTGTGAATAACTACTAGTCATTACTAGTTTTCCACTCTGCTTATTCTTAATTGACACTTGCTCTATTTCTTTTAACAACCGTCCATCTGAATCACTAGCCTCTTTATTTTCCTGCATCTCATCATTTACTCCTACTGCAATTTCACCATTAAGGATACTATCCATTACAGCTTGATTATCAAAATCTTCCTTTCCTTCTTGATCCTCCACTTCCAAACCAGCCAAAGGCTGAAACTGATTCATACCTCCATTTATATCTTGCATACTATGAGTAGGATTTACACTGAAATTTTTCTGTATCCACTTCTTTTTCCCCATTTGTATTGGATTCATTTCCTCCACTTGCGTGCTAACATATGTCGGAGCAATATCTTTCCCTTTCCTTCTGCTTAAAGGCATTCTCAGATCTTCTTCCCTTTGATTTGGTTCATTTTTATTAGAAGTTCATGCGGGTTTTGGTTTATTTCCATTTATATAGCATTCATCAACCGCATGCCCCAAGTGTTTACAATCAGTACAATATCTTGGTATCTTTTCATAAACCACTTTCTGAAGCCGTTTCTCTTCTCCAATACCAATCTAGAAATCCTCTACTTTAGGCTTTAACAAATCAAGTTCTACACAAATTCGAGCCATCAAAAGCTTAGAGGCATCTACTGTACCTTCATCTACTTTGATAGGCTTCCCCACAATTCGACCAACCGAGAAGAGGCTGTGTTTGTTAAACATATGAATTGGCAAATTCGGTAGCTGAATCCAAACTGGGACTACTGATGATTCCACCTCGTAAGAAAAATATGGTGTCCATTTGAAAATCCTCAAAGGAACACCTCCAATATACCATATACCACGACCCCAAACCCGAGCCATGTCTTCGTTTGATGATAGGTGTATGAAGATGCATCCAGCACGCAAAAAATGAATGTTATAGGAGCTTAATAGACCAATGTTCTTGAACGTTTGTAGAATGGTCTCTTGTTTTGGACGCTGTCCTGAAAACTTCCCAATTAAAGCATATTGATAAGGAATTGCCATACCTTCAATTTCTTCCTCTGAATAGAAAATCCTTGGCTTGTTATCACAAACTATAATCGGTTTGAAATTAGATCCGATGTCATCGAAGCTTTTCTTCAATACTCGATGTGATACAGATTTAGCCGCTGTAGCATACGATGAGATCTGCGCTGCCATTTGTTGGGAGCTAGAAGATGATGCTGTTGTAAGAGAAGCACCCACAATCGCAGGAGATTTCTGGCTAGGGTTTGTAAATTGCTGTGGAAATTCTTTCGGCTCCAAAGGTGCTCCGTCGATGCCCGAGATTTGATGCCCGGCATTTCGAGTAATCGCCAGAGGAGGGAAATGCGACGTAGATGATAGGAAGGGCGATGAAGTAAGAATCATCGTCGGCGTTAAAAAGGAAAGCCAGCGGTCGAAGCCGCCAGAAGATGGTTGCGCGCGTGAAATCGCCTTCAAAACGCCTTAAAATCGCCTCTCTCCGAAGGAACTTCCGCCTTCCTTCTCTTTGCTACCTTCAATATATAATTACATGCACTGTTGAGAGTGGGATATGAACCCTGGTGAACCCCAGCTCACTTGGTATCAGGATTCATAAACTCTAGTACTTATCCTGGAGGTCTAGAGTTTGAATCCTGAGGAAGGCAAAAATCCACTGGCCAGGTGTAACGCCCCAAATTTTCCTCTAGAACAATGTAATAATTGAACATGTGGCCAAGAATAAAATTATGAATTTAATGCGGGAAATTTCGAATAAAGAAGATATTATGCACCTTCTTGATATATGGTGAATGTGTGTGATAATTATATGCTACATTAATATTATGCTTGACATCATGCATATGAGTGAATGAATAATGATATGAATATGCATGTGTATGAACTAAATGAATAGCATTCTCTTGTTGGGCTTTGGTTACATGGGCTGATGAAAATAAAAAGGAAAAGAAAGCAAAAAGAAAAAGGAGGTGCCAAGGATTGAACCTTGGACCTCAAAGGAAAGCAAAGCCTTAAAAATATTCATGTAACCAATTCACCTAGCAAGGGAGTGCTATTAGAAGAGGATGGGAAATTGTAGATAAGTGGGAAAGAAGATGAAGAGACACAAAAAAATTGAAGAGACACCATTAGAGAGGTGCTTGCCTCTTTACTCACCATAAAAGGCCATGAAGTGGAGGAAATGCCTAAGGCATTTCGACCAAGAAACCCCCCCCCCCCCCCCCCCCCCCGCCAATTTCTCTCCACCAAACTCTTCTCATTCCTCCTCTTCCTCACCGAAATCCTTGTGGCCCTTGCTACCATTTTCAAGTCATTCACCTGCTAGAGAAAACCGGATCAAAAGAAGAGAAGAACAAGAGGAGTGCTAGAGTTTAAGAGGTCTTTTCTTCTCCAAAATTTGGAGATCTTTTGGGAACATAAGCACAAGTGGTAAGACTCCCTCACCTGCAACATAATGGCTTTTTATGTGTTTTTATGATTTTTATATTTGCTTGTGATGTTGGGTGAAAGAAAATGGAAGAAAACCTTGAGGGAAATTTCGGCCATAAAGGGGTACCACCCCTTTTCTATGTCCAAAAACTTAAAGGAAGAGTTCATGAAATTATTACTACCTTTTGTAATGAATATATGATGGATACATGGTGTTTGAATGCCCTCCATGATGTAAAGGACTTGGAAGAATTCGGCCAAGTCATGAAATGGATAAATGTTGATGCATGAAGTAGGCTATTGTTCTAATGATTGTTTCCTTGCTATATAAATGTTTTAGGCCAAGAAATTTTGTGGAATCTATGATAAGGGACCCCTGTAACATTCGGCCAAGGGACCTTAAATTACACATTAAAACAGATTTTTATAGACCTTCATGAAGTTATGGTTAAATCAAGTGATATGCATGTGATTGGGTGTTTTATTTCATGATGGAAATAATTTATACCTTGGGGTCAGTACCCTATCTAAGTTGTTTGAGCCTAAACTAATTCTCCATTCTATGTATTGATGTTTAGAAAAATGTTACATGTACCCATATGCATGATAATCCAAGTAGAACTCTAGATCATACACCTAAACTAATGGTTGGTGAAGTACAAACTACTTTTGCACTTGTGAATGAATTCTTATGAAAAATATGCTTTTATTCCCATGTTATGTGAATGATTATGCTATGAAATCCCTACTGTGAGTTTCGACAAATTACAAGAATAAGGGTTAAGAATAGGCTCGAGTACAAAGCATGCCCCAAAACTAGTGTTTAATGAAGCCTAGACTACCTTTATGCTTGTATATGACCTTAATGGTAGAATATGTTTTTGTTTACATGTTATATGAACTTTTATACCATGTTATACATACTGTGAATATCAGCAAATTACAAGGGTAAGGGTTAAGAATAAGTGCAAGTACGATTCATGCACCCAAACTAAGGTTTAGTGAAGATTAGTCTACTCTTGTACATGCTAATGTTCTCTCATGTAAATTATGTTTTATTTCCATGATTGGATGACTTTCATGTCATGTTATCTAGCTGTGAATTTCGGACAAATACTGGAATAAGGGTTAAAAATAAGCTCAAGCACAAAACATGCACCTAAACTAGTGTTCAATGAAGCCTAGACTACCCTTGTGTTTGTATATGATTCCATGTGTAACGTATGTTTTTATTTCCATGATGATATGACTTTTATACTATGTTATCCATGCTGTGAATTTTGGCCAATTACTAGAATAAAGGCTAAGAATAAGTTCAAGTACAATTCATGCGCCTAAACTAGTGCTTAGTGGAGTCTAGACTACCAGTGTACTTGTAAATGACCTCTTATGTAATGTATGCCTTTATTCCAATGCTATGTGGGTTTTATGCTATGATATCCTTGCTATGAAGTTTTGGCCAGCATGTATTAAGATGAGAAAAGAAAGATTAAACTAACATATTGCCTTGATTAAGACAAGCATGTTATGTGTATGATGTATTGATGAAACTAGCATGATGGTTGCTTCACTTACATGTGTTAAACGAAAGGTCCTTCCATGTATTGCTATTTATGCTAATGATTATGCCATGAAAGTATGCCTATGTTTATGAATTATTGAATGCCTATAGTACGTGCAATATGAAAGAAAGAAAGAAAAAGAAAGAATGCATGTTCTATATATATGAAAGTATGCTTATGATTATGAATGATTGAATGTCTATAGTACATGCAATATGAAAGAAAGAAAGAAAGAAAGGAATGCATTTCTATATGAAAGAAAGAAAGAAAAGAAAAGAATGCATGTATGTATTTTACTTTAAAGATTGGCTTGTACCGGATCTTGAAAAGATCCACGGTTCCGGACTACCGATGATGTTGTCCCTAGGTTGAAAGATAGTAAGCCTAGAATGTAGACCCCTGTATGTCGGGATTAGCTACCTCGCATCCTACATAGGGGTATGCGCGTAAAAGAAAGAATGGGTACAAAGCCGGGGACCCCAAAGAAGATGATGTATATGATTTTAAAGTATTATTTACTATGTTTTCTAAAGAGCATCCTATTGTTTTGAATTGTACATGTTCTATGTTTATATGTCTTCATGTATCTTATGTGCCTTATGAATTTTATGCTATCCATGTTATATGTTTAAAATGCATGCGACGTACAGATTTAGTGAGTAGGAAGGAGCTTACTATGTTTTATACTTATAGTTTGTTTGCTTATGTTGCAGACCAACATAGAAATTTCTGAGGAATGGACAGCTGCAAGAAGGGCTAATGTGTGTGGTGGTGACTTGACTGATCGATCCACTTTAGTGCTATCTATAGACTTAGTTCTTATTTCTAATAAGACATATGTTGCTACTTTATACTTGATACTTGCTAGTTCTTTTGGAGTTTATTTAAGTATGGATGCTATTAGATGTTATATGATGTTATTACTTCCTTATCGTTGCACATGCTTTTAGTTATGTTTCATTTCCGCTGCAATGTTAGATTCATACGCAATGATATAAGTAACTAAGAAAAAAAAGGGTTAAAGGTAACGCGCCGCCTAACGGTAAGGGGCGGGCGTTACAGCTTGGTATCAGAGCAGTTTGTCATCTTACTACACACACATCAAGCCTACCTCCTGCCGCTTCCAAGTAAGAAATTCTATACTTGCCTTATTTCATGTTTATGTTGATAGCTTAATTATGCAAGTATGATTCATGATATGTATGATAGAAGCATGATTTTACCTTGGGTAAAAACTAAGAAGATACTGTTGGTGCAGGAAGCACCAGATCGAAACTTGTTTTGATATTGGCAAAGGATTCAAAGTTAAGGGTTATTTGTTGTCTAACAATGCTGCTTGAGAGTGCAGGAAACCAAGTCCTAGCGAAGGGATGCTAGGCACTTGACGATGGGCTGTCAGGAACTCAAGTCCTGGCGAAGGGATGCTGGGCGAAAACCAAGTCCTGGCGAAGGGCTGCTAGGCGAAAACCAAGTCCTGGCGAAGGGCTGCTAGGCGAAAACCAAGTCCTGGCGAAGGGCTGCCGGGCAAAAGTCCAACTGGAGGATCCGGTTGGCACCAGGTAAATTCTCCCGAGAGGAGTAGGTGA
Organism: Boesenbergia rotunda; assembly: GCA_024364735.1. Lineage (NCBI taxonomy): Eukaryota > Viridiplantae > Streptophyta > Magnoliopsida > Zingiberales > Zingiberaceae > Boesenbergia > Boesenbergia rotunda. The sequence goes on along the minus strand of JAGFNQ010005031.1, from coordinate 1,850,856 downwards.
GGACGCGTTCCCCTCGAGGGAACATTAGGCGTCGGTTCGACCTAGGGCTCCATTTTGGAGATCCAAAGTCAGAACCAAGACAGCTAAGGCTGTTTTAACTAACTTATTATTTGCTGTTTTGGACTAACCCTGGATGCAGGACCGAAGGACTGTGTTTCTGCAGCTCAGAGAGCCTCAAAGGAGTGAGGCCGTAGCTGAGCAGGGCGCCCCGGATGTGTCGGGCGCCCCAGAGTCAACCCAAAGTCAGCAGAGAGGTAAACGCCCCGACAGCAGCGCAATTGGGGGCGCCCCGCGTGTGTCGGGCGCCCCGCATGTCGGGCGCCCCGCGTGTCTCGGGCGCCCACTGTGCCACGCCACTGAAGGCTGCTGCAGCTCACTCTCGCGAAGCCCTGAAGATGACGCTTTGACCGGTCAACCGGGCGCCCCGCGCGCGTCGAGCGCCCCTGTCAAAGCTGATCCCGAAGATGAAGAGATCAGCCTTGACCAGAGGGCTCGCCGGATCAAGAGCCACGTGGGGGGCGCCCCGAGCATGTCGGGCGCCCCCTGCCCTATATAAAGAGGGCCTCGACCCTATTCTTGAAGAACCAATTCCTTCGACAATTCTACGCTCTTCTGCTTCCACGACACGCTCCGGAAAGCTGCCAACTCAAGCCGACGACGTCCCGCTGCTCCAGAACTTCAATCTTCACCGGACGTCGGTAACAAGAGTTGTATTTAAGTTTACAAGAATATTTTGATTATTATTTGTGTGTAAACTTTTGCGAACTTATAGAATTGCCCGCAGAAAACGGTCAACGACCGTGGGCCTTGGAGTAGGAGTCGACCCAGGCTCCGAACCAAGTAAACCGGCTGTGTTTGCGTTGTTGTGTTCTCTTTTATTTCCGCTGCGCACCCGCTCTTTTTAAATCCGAACGAATTGCGACATTCACCCCCCCCTCTCTCGCATTTCTCGATCCAACAAGTGGTATCAGAGCGGGGTTATTCAAAGTTGGTGCAACCACCACTTTGAAATTTCTTTTCGGATTTTTTTTGCTTTATTTTTTTGGTAAATAATATCTGTGAGTGTATTTAAAATATCCTTACGCCTTTTTCAATTCTGAATTCTCATTTTTTCACCATAAGTCAGAATTGATAAAAGAATCAATTTGTGAAAATTTGTCATAAAATTTTTATTATTTTAATATTTTTCCTCGAAATTCGTGCTACCTTAATTCGAGAAATTTTTTTTTCCCTTACTTTTCCTTCATTAATCAAAATTGTTAAAATCAACATTTTCTAAAATTTTTATTATTATTTTAATATTTTCCCTCGAAATTCGTGCAATATTTTTTTGTTGTTCCCGCACTACTAATCCAAGACCAAGTCTTGGTACATCTCTGTTTTTTTATTGTGTGCAAGATTTAAACTAATGGCCAATCAAGAATGGAATATCATCCGTCCACCACTCCTCTCCGGCGAGAACTTCAATTCTTGGAGAAGTCAAATGGAGTCCCTTCTGAAGGCCCACATGGACATATGGATGATCCTCCAAACGGGGTTTTCAGTACCTACAGAAGATGGTATGTCGATCGCCTGGGAGAAATTGGACGAACCAACTTTGAGGAAGATCGAGGCAGATGCAAAGGCGACTGTAATCATACAATGCGGCCTAACTAACGAACAACTCAAGCTAGTCGGTTCATTTGGATGTGCTAGAGAAATTTGGGAGAAATTGATCAATCTTCATCAAGAAATCTCAGATGAAGAAGAAGATCAGGTAAGTTATCTCGCACTCTCGGTCCAAGCACAGACAGCCGAGTCAGAGTCTGAACCTGAACCTAGAGTCGAAATCGAACCAGCAGAATCAGACGACGAACTGACTGACATGGTAACCAATTTCAAATTCTTTTCTAAATTAGAATTAAATAATCAAGCTGATACTGCAATGGTCGAGGAAGGTATAACTTTTGCAGGGAAAACTCCAAGAGAACCACCAAAGAAGGAGCTTCAACCGGTACCCAAGTCCGACTCAGACACGGAATCAGAAGATGAATCTAGATCCGAGACAGCAACAATTAAGGGGGAGATTCCCAATAAGGAATCAAAAGGTAAAATTACAAATTTAAATTTTAAAAATCATATAATTTGTTACATATGCAGGGAGAGAGGGCACTACCAAACTAAGTGTCCTACTCGTAAGATTCAAACGATACCACCGACGGCAATAAAGAAACGAGCTCCAAAAGCACGAAAGAACAAGAGTCGCATCCAATGCTTCAAGTGTCAGGAGTTTGGGCATTACAAAGAAGAATGCACAGATAAACGTTACAAAGATCCAGGGCAACCAACCAAAATGGGTAACTGTAATTTGCATCCAAATCCACTCTTTACCTTGAATACTGATAGTTTAATTAATCTCCCTTGGTCAAATTTAGATATGGATGCATGCTTAGATAACTTAATGAAATCATGTATATTAGCAAAGTCAAAATTCAAAATGTTAAGACAAGAAAATGAGACTTTGAAAATTAAAATTGACATACAAGAAAAACTGATTAATAATTTTGCAAACTTAGAAAATCCAGAAATTTCTCCTCACTATGACATTATCTGAAGTTTTGTCCTGGCTATTCATAGGACTAGATACCTTAAGGACTTAACCAATTAGTTGAAATTTGACAACATAGTATTGGGAGAAGGTGAGATGATAGTACGTTGGGGAAACCAACTCTAATAAGATCAAGTCTACTTGGTCTCTTTAGACTGGTGAAACCAGCCGAAGCTACCGATCCAAGACCCAAGCTAGTTAGACCAGAAAATGACCTAATTTAATTTGAAAATGAAATTTCATTAAAAGGCTTTGTCAAGGAAAGGGTGGATGATCCCATAAGGCTACTGCCAAAGAAGGCCTAGTGCCTCGCCAAGACCTGGAAGCCAATTTTTGAAATTCAAATTCAAATTGTCTTATGTCAAATTCGAATCTAACACAAATTTCAAATAATTATAGATTCAAACCTGTTTTCAAAAATTCTTTTTCAAAATCACTCTTTTTCAAATTCAAATCTGTCTTCGAAGTCAATTATACTTGTTCAAAAATAAACATTTTTTATTCTTTTTCAAAGTTAAACATTTTTTCAAAATTATTTTTACCTTCAAACCTGTCTCACAAGAACTTTTAAGGCTAACTGTTTGAAAACCCTAGATTGGGTGAGACAGGAAAATTAAGTTCAAATTGAAATTTCTTTTATGTTGTGTTTTCATTCAGAGAATAATTTCAACATAGTCAAACCATGATTAACATGGTTAAACCTTAGTCAACTGAGTCAAACATGGTCAAACCTAGTTAATGCTAAAGACCCTTCAAGCACTTAGATAAAGTTAAAACAAGTCGAATACAAGGGGAGTTCTTTTTAGATTTATTCTCAAAACCTGATGCTTTAAAATTTAGTATCATTTCAGAATAAGGCCTTCAAAAATTACTCAAAATTCTTGGTATATTACTATCTCTTTGAAAAATTATTATCATTTCAAAATATTTCTTTTCAAAAAACTGTGTTATTATTATTACTTCAAATTGAGGTGTCAAAAATTTATCTCCTTGAAAGTTTCATACTCAGAAGATTATTCAAAATTATTCTTTTGTTTTTAATAAACCCTAAAGACACAGAGGAAGGTCCACTTCATGATCTACTAGGACTCCTAGGATGTGTCAAATTTAGGGGGAGTTTGATTCAAAAGAAGAATTTCTGAAAATTTTTTTGGTAATTATTTGTTTTGAAGTTATTAGATAATTCTTATAATTTAAATCAAACCCTAAAACTCAGAGGAAGATCGTTTGTAGTCAACAAGCTTCCTAGGACTGGGTCAAGCTTAGGGGGAGATGAAATTAAAAGAATTATTGAACATTTTCAAAATTATATGTGTTCATGCACTGCAAGTTCAAAATCCTTTTGAAAACTTAAATAATTTTTCTGTCAAAATACTATTATTTTACAAAATTCTTGTGGCTTATGAAATTAATTTTATAATATTTAATTGGGTTGGAGAAAATTTTCCAGGACACTTAGGAAAATGTCCTTGTAGTCAACAAGGTTTCCTAGGATTGTGTCAGACTGGAAAAGAAACCTAGTCAAGTAAAATATTTTGTGTTCAAAATGCATAATTCTTTTCAAAAATTACTTATACTTTTCAAAGTCTAAGTCTTTTCAAAATTACTTATATCTTTCAAAGTCTAAATACTTTTTTAAAAGTACTTATGTGTTTCAAATCTTAATTTATTTCAAAAGTACTTAGATTTTTCAAAAATGCATAATTTCAAAAGTACTTTTGAAGATTCAAAAGCACTTATATCTTCAAAAATACATAATATCTGTCAAAAAGTACTGCTATAATGTTTTCAAAAGTATAAATATTTTTCAAGGCAATATTGTTCTAAAAGACTGGCCTACAAATATAAAATATCTTTTCAATACTTTTCCAAATAAAGTTTTGTTGGTGCAATTTAAAACTGTTTGCTATACTTTCAAGAATTATCCTAAGTATTTTTATGCTTTCAAAACCCATAGGCTCTGATACACAAACGCTCTCCTTAAAACTTCTCTCAAAATATTTTTATATTAGACTTAAAAATGGTCTAAAACATAAGGAGAAGAGTTTTACATTAAGGGGGAGAGAAAGGGAATTTTATTTTTAAGCTATTTCAAAATTTTAAGCATTTCTAAGTGGTTCAAAGTTATTCTTAGTGCATGTTTTTCTAAATAAAATTTTCCTTAGTAATCAAAATTTGTCTGAAAAAAAAGGGGGTTTTTTTTTAACAAAGTTTAAGCTGGCTTTCAAAAGTGTGTCTATGGATACAAATACTCTTGCTCTTTTTGAAAAATACTTTGTCAAAAACTTATTTTTGGTAGAACTCAAAACTCCCCATTAGAAACCTTGCTAACCCATGTATGCTTTTTGATATATGTCAAAGGGGGAGGAAAGGTCAAAGTTAAGTATTTTAAAGGTCAAAGTTAAGTATTTTAACTATTTTATAACACAAGTATTCAAGTATTCAGGGTTTTAGGGGGAGTATGAAAAATAAAGAATTTTTTTTTCAACTCTACAGTTATGCTTCAGTTATGCTTCACTGTTTACCTTATACTCTTAACTGTTGTAATTTTTTTTCCTTAACTTTGAATTGTGTTGCCATAATCAAAAAGGGGGAGATTGTTGGTGCAGGAAGCACCAGATCGAAACTTGTTTTGATATTGGCAAAGGATTCAAAGTTAAGGGTTATTTGTTGTCTAACAATGCTGCTTGAGAGTGCAGGAAACCAAGTCCTAGCGAAGGGATGCTAGGCACTTGACGATGGGCTGTCAGGAACTCAAGTCCTGGCGAAGGGATGCTGGGCGAAAACCAAGTCCTGGCGAAGGGCTGCTAGGCGAAAACCAAGTCCTGGCGAAGGGCTGCTAGGCGAAAACCAAGTCCTGGCGAAGGGCTGCGGGCAAAAGTCCAACTGGAGGATCCGGTTGGCACCAGGTAAATTCTCCCGAGAGGAGTAGGTGAGGACGCGTTCCCCTCGAGGGAACATTAGGCGTCGGTTCGACCTAGGGCTCCATTTTGGAGATCCAAAGTCAGAACCAAGACAGCTAAGGCTGTTTTAACTAACTTATTATTTGCTGTTTTGGACTAACCCTGGATGCAGGACCGAAGGACTGTGTTTCTGCAGCTCAGAGAGCCTCAAAGGAGTGAGGCCGTAGCTGAGCAGGGCGCCCCGGATGTGTCGGGCGCCCCAGAGTCAACCCAAAGTCAGCAGAGAGGTAAACGCCCCGACAGCAGCGCAATTGGGGGCGCCCCGCGTGTGTCGGGCGCCCCGCGTGTCTCGGGCGCCCACTGTGCCACGCCACTGAAGGCTGCTGCAGCTCACTCTCGCGAAGCCCTGAAGATGACGCTTTGACCGGTCAACCGGGCGCCCCGCGCGCGTCGAGCGCCCCGGTCAAAGCTGATCCCGAAGATGAAGAGATCAGCCTTGACCAGAGGGCTCGCCGGATCAAGAGCCACGTGGGGGGCGCCCCGAGCATGTCGGGCGCCCCCTACCCTATATAAAGAGGGCCTCGACCCTATTCTTGAAGAACCAATTCCTTCGACAATTCTACGCTCTTCTGCTTCCACGACACGCTCCGGAAAGCTGCCAACTCAAGCCGACGACGTCCCGCTGCTCCAGAACTTCAATCTTCACCGGACGTCGGTAACAAGAGTTGTATTTAAGTTTACAAGAATATTTTGATTATTATTTGTGTGTAAACTTTTGCGAACTTATAGAATTGCCCGCAGAAAACGGTCAACGACCGTGGGCCTTGGAGTAGGAGTCGACCCAGGCTCCGAACCAAGTAAACCGGCTGTGTTTGCGTTGTTGTGTTCTCTTTTATTTCCGCTGCGCACCCGCTCTTTTTAAATCCGAACGAATTGCGACATTCACCCCCCCCCCTCTCTCGCATTTCTCGATCCAACAGATACCATATGATATGTATGACAGAAGCATGATTTTACCTTGCATAAAATTAGGAAGATACCTTACCATGCCTTATGATGATAATGATTTAAAATGCATGTATATGAATAGAAATGATAGTAACCTTATACTAGCCTATGTGGTATTTCGTGAAGAAAGCTTGACTAGAAGACAGAGTAACATGTGTAATTGGTAAAGTCACTCCAGATGTCGCACGAGATCTGCACCACGAATCATTGAGTGATGTCGTGAACTAATGGAGCAGATAGAAGAAGTTTACTATAGTCCGGTCCTTGGGATCTAAGGTAATATGGGAAAATTGGACCGATTATTTTGGAAACTCGAGCAGGAAGAGTTTCCCATCGTGGATGACTATAGAATTGGAGCACTGATTCGGTCATTGCCCACGCATGCGAGAGAAGTTGCACACCAGATATGGGGCCAGCATGAATGTCGGATCTCATATACTGAGCTATGTAAGCAGCTTCTTCGCCATGAGTTTTCGGAGGATCTGTGAGATTCTAAGGAAGATCCGGAGATGTTCGAGGAAGATCCCGAGATGCTCGAGGAAGAACCTGAGATGTTCGAGGAAGATCCCGAGATGCTCGAGGAAGACCCCGAAATGCTCGAGGAAGACCCCGAAATGCTCGAGGAAGTTCCCGAGATGATCGAGGAAGAACCAGGGATGGATGAGGAAGATCCGATAGAATCGGTAGAAAATCCCGAGACTGGCCGATTAGAGATGAACGGGAGACTGATAGCCACTGCCATAATATTTTATATTATGGGAATGATGTCAACCTATCTAGTTCATTAAATTCGGTTGTTGATGTATATGAACTTATTAAGTCTAATAAATAAAGTTGTGTTAAAATGGTGATCCGAGTCTTTAGAGAATCCAGCAGGAGATCCTAGAAGGAAAGGGCGATAGTTTTCGTATCGCCGACGGGGGAGTACTATACCTTAGGGATCGTCTATGCATCCCTAATGTTCCGGAGCTGCGGAGAGAAATTTTAGCAGAAGCTCACGGAACCCCTTATTCGATGCATCCGGGATCCACCAAAATGTATCAAGATCCGAAGGAGAAATTCTGGTGGTCTGGTATGAAGAGAGATGTGGCTCAGCATGTCAGCACTTGCCTGACCTGCCAACAAGTGAAAGCAGAACACCAACGACCCGGAGGAGTTCTGCAGCCACTTCCAATTCCGGAATGAAAATGGAAAGATATCTCTATAGATTTCATTTCAGGACTTCCCAGGACTACAAACGGGTCGACAAATTGACGAAGTCAGCCTATTTCCTAGCAATCTAGATGACATATTCGATTGAGCAACTGGCTCAATTGTATGCTCAAGAAATCATCAGACTGCATGGCATTTCCAAGACCATCATTTCAGATAGAGATGGCCGCTTCACATCACAATTTTGGGAATGTGCTCATAAAACTCTCGGCATAAAGCTGCGTTTCAGTACCGCCTTTCATCCTCAGACTGATGGGCAAACAGAAAGAGTAAATCAAGTACTGGAGGACATGCTACGAGCTTGTGCCCTGGATTTCAAAGGGAGCTGGTGTCGATACTTATGTCTAGCGGAATTCACTTACAATAATAGCTACCAAGCTACTATCGGAATGACACCTTATGAAGCGTTATATGGACGGAGATGTAGGTCTCCAATCTGTTGGTACGAGGGTGGCGAAAAGAAAGAGATGGGACTCCAGACGGATTTCATCGACGACACCACCCGAGCCATACAGAGTATCCGCCAAAGAATAGAGACTGCCCAGAGCCGGCAGAAGAGCTATGCGGATCAGAGACGTAGACCTTTGGAGTTCGACGTCGGAGATTTGGTGCTCCTCCGAGTAGCTCCTATGAAAGGAGTAATGTGATTCTGGAAGAAAGGAAAGCTTAGTCCGCGATATGTGGGACCGTACAAGATCCTGAACAGAGTGGGCAAGGTGGCTTACGAGCTGGAGCTACCTCAGGAGATGTCCGCTATCCACAATGTGTTCCACGTGTCGATGCTCAGAAAGTGCATTCCTAGTACCGACAAGGTGATTGAGCCGCATGTCGCACAGATCCAAGAGGACCTGAGTTGCGAGAGCGAACTCATTCGGATCCTGGATCGAGACATCAAGAGACTATGGAACAAGGAAGTGCCCTTAGTCAAAGTCTTGTGGCAAAGTCAGAAATTTGAATAAGTTACCTGGGAATGTGAGGATGATATGAAACGAAAATATCCAGAGTTGTTTTAAGTTTAAGAACGAACTTTCCAGAAGGGAGGGTGGATTGTAATGCCCCAAACTTCCCTCTAGAATGATGTAATAATTGAACATGTGACCAAGAATAAAATTATGAATTTAAAGGGGGAAATTTTGAATAAATAAGATATTAAGCACCTTCTTGATATATGGTGAATGTGTGTGATAATTATATGCTACATTAATATTATGCTTGACATCATGCACATGAGTGAATGAATAATGATATGAATATGCATGCGTATGAACTAAATGAGTAGCATTCTCTTGTTGGGCTTTGGTTACATGTGTTGGTACAAGTTGCATCAATGATGTTCTCTTTTAAGTGTTTTAATGTTTGACAATACACTTAAGTCAGTGATACAATAAACAGACAAAGGGAGCAAAGGAGAAGTAACCTAAGTTGAAGAAAAGTCCTAGTTAATCTAGGCATCGAAACCCAAAGACTTAGCGAAGGGCTGCTAGGCACCTAGGGAAGGGCTGCTAGGCACCTAGGGAAGGGCTGCTAGGCATCGAAACCCTAAGACCTAGCGAAGGGCTGCTAGGCACCTAGCGAAGGGTTGCTAGGCATCAAAACCCTAAGACCTAGCGAAGGGCTGCTAGGCATAGAAGACCTGGCGAAGGGCTGCTAGGCACCTGACGAAGGACTGCTAGGGAATGAAGACCTGGCGAAGGATTGCTAGGCACCTGGCAAAGGGCTGCTAGGGAATGAAGTCTTGGTCCAAGGGACTAAGCAACTTAGTTGAGCGATGACTAAGGACAGAAGTAGAGACGGGTCAGGGTTTGGGCGTCTCGAGGTCTGAAAGTATCAGAAGCTAAGCAAAAGTCCACCCGAAGGACTGGGTGACAACCGTCTCCTGAAAGGAGTAGGTGAAAGGCGAGTTTTTGGGGATGGGAACTTGTACCGGTTTGACCTAGGGTTTCGTGGAGATCCGAAGTCCGAACCAAGTCCTTAAGGCTAATATTATATGTATATGTGCCTTGTGTTTGTGTATCTTGCAGGTACCAAGATTGGAAGACAGTGCAAGCTGCTGGAAGCCCTGAAGCAGGGCGCCCCCATCAGTGGGGGCGCCCCCATGCATCCAGGGCACCCCCAACAGTGGGGGCGCCCCCAGCCAAAGAGAAAATGCAGTGTCTTGTGAAGCAGGCAGAACATGTGTCAAGCGGGGCGCCCGGAGCATCCAGGGCGCCCGGGTTCAAACTTGCTTTTGCTGTTTCAAGTCCGAAACACAGATAAACCTTCATGAGGGTGCCCGAGAGGTCCGGGGCGCCCTGGTCAAAGGTTTTATCAGCTACGGCGAGGTCGACTCGGGGATAAAGTTTGACCGAGTTTATCGGGGCGCCCCCAGCGTCCAAGGCGCCCGCAGAAGTGCTATAAAAGGGGCTTCGACCCCTCTGCTTCAACAACAACTGCCAAGTACCATTCTGATCATTCTGACCAACGACAATGCACTAAAGACGACGCTCTACGACCGGGAGGCTCCAAGAGGAAGTGCGCGGCACTTTGGAGGTCCAAATCGGCCGAGTTTCAGATCTTGTTTGTTCGGTTTGATTTTACTGTCACGCACTCAATTTATTTATCCTTTTTATTGTAATCTTGCACTGTAAGTCGGGTTTCTCTGCCTCCGGAAAGTCCGGGAAGGAGACCAATAGTGGACGGGCGTTCCCGTGCATAGGCCTTGGATGTACTGGCCCTAGGGGGTCGGGAACCAAGTAAAAATCCCGTTGTGTCCCTATCTTATTTTTATTTCCTTTGTATTTACATTTCCGCTGTGCTACTAATATTCTAAGTCTAGAACGATCCAAGTTTTTTACGAAGGTTTCACGAAAGTTTTTCAACGGTCGATAATCACCCCCCCCCCCCTCTATCGACGGCACCGGTCCTACAACATGGGCTGAAGAAAATAAAAAGGAAAAGAAAGCAAAAAGAAAAGGAGGTGCCAAGGATTGAACCTTGGACCTCAAAGGAAAGCAAAGCCCTAAGAATATTCATGTAACCAATTCACCTAGAAAGGGAGTACTATTAGAAGAGGATGGGAAATTATAGATAAGTGGGAATGAAGATGAAGAGACACAAAAAAAAAATTGAAGAGACACCATTAGAGAGGTGCTTGCCTCTTTACTCACCATAAAAGGCCATGAAGAGGAGGAAATGCCTAAGGCATTTCGACCAAGAAACCCCCCCCCCCTTTTCTCTGCAGCAAATTCTTCCCCTTCCTCCTCTTCCTCACCGAAATCCTTGTGGCCCTTGCTACCATTTTCAAGTCATTCACCTCCTAGAGAAAACCGGATCAAAAGAAGAGAAGAACAAGAGGAGTGCTAGAGTTTAAGAGGTCTTTTCTTCTCCAAAATTTGGAGATCTTTTGGGAACATAAGCACAAGTAGTAAGACTCCCTCACCTGCAACATAATGGCTTTTTATGTGTTTTTATGATTTTTATATTTGCTTGTGATGTTGGGTGAAAGAAAATGGAAGAAAACCTTGAGGGAAGTTTTGGCCATAAAGGGGTACCACCTCTTTTCTATGTCCAAAAACTTAAAGGAAGAGTTCATGAAATTGTTACTACCTTTTTGTAATGAATATATGATGGATACATGGTGTTTGAATGCCCTCCATGATGTAAAGGACTTGGAAGAATTTGGCCAAGTCATGAAATGGATAAATGTTGATGCATGAAATAGGCTATTGTTCTAATGATTGTTTCCTTGCTATATAAATGTTTTAGGCCATGAAATTTTGTGGAATCTATGCTAAGGGACCCCTGTAACATTCGGCCAAGGGACCTTAAATTACGCCTTAAAACAGATTTTTATAGACCTTCATGAAGTTATGGTTAAATCAAGTGATATGCATGTGATTGGGTGTTTTATTTCATGATGGAAATAATTTATACCTTAGGGTCAGTACCCTATCTAAGTTGTTTGAGCCTAAACTCATGCTCCATTCTATGTATTGATGTTTAGAAAAATGTTACATGTACCCATATGCATGATAATCCAAGTAGAACTCTAGATCATACACCTAAACTAGTGGTTGGTGAAGTACAAACTACTTTTGCACTTGTGAATGAATTCTTATGAAAAATATGCTTTTATTCCCATGTTATGTGAATGATTATGCTATGAAATTCCTACTGTGAGTTTCGACAAATTACAAGAATAAGGGTTAAGAATAGGCTCGAGTACAAAGCATGCCCCAAAACTAGTGTTTAATGAAGCCTAGACTACCTTTATGCTTGTATATGACCTTAATGGTAGAATATGTTTTTGTTTACATGTTATATGAACTTTTATACCATGTTATACATACTGTGAATATCAGCAAATTACAAGGGTAAGGGTTAAGAATAAGTGCAAGTACGATTCATGCACCCAAACTAAGGTTTAGTGAAGATTAGTCTACTCTTGTACATGCTAATGTTCTCTCATGTAAATTATGTTTTATTTCCATGATTGGATGACTTTCATGCCATGTTATCTAGCTGTGAATTTCGGAAAAATACTGGGATAAGGGTTAAAAACAAGCTCAAACACAAAACATGCACCTAAACTAGTGTTCAATAAAGCCTAGACTACCCTTGTGCTTGTATATGCTTCCATGTGTAGCGTATGTTTTTATTTCCATGATGATATGACTTTTATACTATGTTATCCATGCTGTGAATTTTGGCCAATTACTAGAATAAAGGCTAAGAATATATTCAAGTACAATTCATGCGCCTAAACTAGTGCTTAGTGGAGTCTAGACTACCAGTGTACTTGTAAATGACCTCTTATGTAATGTATGCCTTTATTCCAATGCTATGTGGGTTTTATGCTATGATGTCCTTGCTATGAAGTTTCGGCCAGCATGTATTAAGATGAGAAAAGAAAGATTAAACTAACATATTGCCTTGATTAAGACAAGCATGTTATATGTATGATGTATTGATGAAACTAGCATGATGGTTGCTTCACTTACATGTGTTAAACGAAAGGTCCTTCCATGTATTGCTATTTATGCTAATGATTATGCCATGAAAGTATGCCCATGTTTATGAATGATTGAATGCCTATAGTATGTGCAATATGAAAGAAAGAAAGAAAAAGAAAGAATGCATGTTCTATATATGAAAGTATGCTTATGATTATGAATGATTGAATGTCTATAGTACATGCAATATGAAAGAAAGAAAGAAAGAAAGGAATGCATGTTCTATATGAAAGAAAGAAAGAAAAGAAAAGAATGCATGTATGTATTTTACTTTAAAGATTGGCTTGTACCGGATCTTGAAAAGATCCACGGTTCCGGACTACCGATGATGTTGTCCCTAGGTTGAAAGATAGTAAGCCTAGAATGTAGACCCCTGTAGGTCGGGATTAGCTACCTCGCATCCTACATAGGGGTATGCGCGCAAAAGAAAGAATGGGTACAAAGCCGGGGACCCCAAAGAATATGATGTATATAATTTTAAAGTATTATTTACTATGTTTTCTAAAGAGCATCCTAATGTTTTGAAATGCACATGTTCTATGTTTATATGTCTTCATGTATCTTATGTGCCTTATGAATTTTATGCTATCCATGAAATGTTATATGTTTAAAATGCATGCGACATACGGATTTAGTGACTAGGAAAGAGCTTACTATGTTTTATACTTATAGTTTGTTTGCTTATGTTGCAGACCAACATAGAAATTTCTGAGGAATGGGCAGCTGCAGGAAGGGCTAATGTGTGTGGTGGTGACTTGACTGATCGATCCACTTTAGTGCTATCTATAGACTTAGTTCTTATTTCTAATAGGATATATGTTGCTACTTTATGCATGATACTTGCTAGTTCTTTTGGAGTTTATTTAAGTATGGATGCTATTAGATGTTATATGATGTTATTACTTCCTTATGGTTGCACATGCTTTTAGTTATATTTCATTTCTGTTGCAATGTTAGATTCATACGCAATGATATAAGTAAGTAAGAAAAAAAAGGGTTAAAGGTAACTCGCCACCTAACGGTAAGGGGCGGTCGTTACACCAGGGGTGGGAAGTCCTAGTGAGTAACGACATGGTTGTTGGTCGTCGACATCGGTTGTTGGTCGACGATATAGTTGGGCCGCCAAATGTTGATTTGGCCGCTAGGTTGTTGGGCCGAGGGGCCAGGTTGTTGGGCCGCCAAATATTGATTTGGCCGCCAAAGGGGTTGAGCGCCTTTTTATTGTAACGACACGACCCCTCAACCCATTGGTGGTCAAATCAACATTTGGTGGCCCAACAACTTGGCCCCTCGGCCCAACAACCTAGCGGCCAAATCAACATTTGGCGGCCCAACTATGTTGTCGACCAACAACCGATGTCTACGACCAGCAACCGTGTCGTTACTCACTAGGACTTCCCACCCCTGGCCAGTGGATTTTTGCCTTCCTCAGGATTCGAACTCTAGACCTCCAGGATAAGTAGTAGAGTTTATGAATCCTGATACCAAGTGAGTTGCAGCTCAATTGGTATCAGGATTCATAAACTCTATTACTTATCCTGGAGGTCTAGAATTTGAATCCTGAGGAAGGTAAAAATCCACCGGCCAGGGGTGGGAAGTCCTAGTGAGTAACGACACGGTTGTTGGTCATCGACATCGGTTGTTGGTCGACGACATAGTTGGGCCGCCAAATGTTGATTTGGCCGTCAGGTTGTTGGGCCGAGGGGCCAGGTTGTTGGGCCGCCAAATGTTGATTTGGCCGCCAAAGGGGTTGAGAGACCATGTCATTACATTATATATCTTGTATGTG
>JAGFNQ010005031.1:1739820-1835593 GCA_024364735.1 Boesenbergia rotunda | reverse complement strand
TGCTATCCACAAGTTCCATGTGTCGATGCTCAGAAAGTGCATTCCCAATACGGATAGATTGATTGAGCCACACGTCGTAAGGATTAGGAGGACCTGAGTTGCGAAAGCAAACCCATTCGGATCCTGGATCGAGACGTCAAGAGACTAAGGAATAAGGAATTTCCCTTAGTCAAAGTTTTGTGGCAAAGTCAGCAATCTGAAGAAGTTACCTAGGAACGTGAGGATGATATGAAACGAAAATATCCCGAGTTGTTTTAAGTTCGAGGAGGAACTTTTCAGAAAGGAGGGTGGATTGTAACGCTCCAAATTTCCCTCTAGAACAATGTAATAATTGTACATGTGGCCAAGAATAAAATTATGAATTTAAAGGGGGAAATTTCGAATAGAGAAGATATTAAGCACCTTCTTGATATATGGTGAATGTGTGTGATAATTATGTTTATATGCTACATTAATATTATGCTTGATATCATGCACATGAATGAATGAATAATGATATAAATATGCATGTGTATGAGTTAAATAAGTAGCATTCTCTAGGTGGGCTTTGGTTATGCGGGCTTGGGAAAAAAAAGAAATAATAAAAGGAACAAAAAGCAAAAAGAAGAAGAGGTGCCAAGGATTGAACCTTGGACCTCAAAGGAAAGCAAAGCCTTAAGAATATTCATGTAACCAATTCACCTAGCAAGGGAGTGCTATTAGAAGAGGATGGGGAATTGTAGATAAGTGGGAAAGAAGATGAAGAGACACAAAAAAATTGAAGAGACACCATTAATGAGGTGCTTGCCTCTTTACTCATCATAAAAGGCCATGAAGAGGAGGAAATGCCTAATGCATTTCGACCAAGAAACCTTTCTCTTTTCTCTCCACCAAACTCTTCTCCATCCTCCTCTTCCTCACTGAAATCCTTGTGGCCTTGCTATCATTTTCAAATCATTCACCTCCTAGAGAAAACCGGACCAAAAGAAGAGAAGAACAAGAGGAGTGCTAGAGTTCAAGAGGTATTTTCTTCTCCAAAATTTGGAGATCTTTTGGGAACATAAGCACAAGTAGTAAGACTCCCTCACCTGCAACATAATGGCTTTTTTATGTACATGTTTTTATGATTTTTATGTTTGCTTGTGATGTTGGGTGAAAGAGGATGGAAGAAAACCTTGAGGGAAGTTTCGGCCATAAAGGGATACCCCCTTTTGTATGTCCAAAAACTTAAAGGAAGAGTTCATGAAATTGTTACTACCTTTTTGTAATGAATATATGTTGGATACATGGTGTTTGAATGCCCTCCATGATGTAAAGGACTTGGAAGAATTCGGCCAAGTCATGAAATGGATAAATGTTGATGCATGAAGTAGGCTATTGTTCTAATGATTGTTTCCTTGCTATATAAATGTTTTAGGCAACAAAATTTTGTGGAATATATGCTAAGGGACCCCTGTAACATTCATCCAAGGGACCTTAAATTATGCCTTAAAATAGATTTTTATAGACCTTCATGAAGTTATAGTTAAACCAAGTAATATGCATGTGATTGGGTGTTTTATTTCATGATGGAAATAATTTTATACCTTAGGGTCAGTACCTTATCTAAGTTGTTTGAGTCTAAACTCATGCTCCATTCTATGTATTGATGTTTAGAAAAATGTTACATGTACCCATATGCATGATAATCCAAGTAGAACTCTAGATCATACACCTAAACTAGTGTTTGGTGAAGTACAAACTACTTTTGCACTTGTGAATGAATTCTTATGAAAATATGCTTTTATTCCCATGTTATGTGAATGATTATGCTATGAAATCCCTACTGTGAGTTTTGACAAATTTCAAGAATAAGGGTTAAGAATAGACTCGAGAACAAAGCATGCCCCTAAACTAGTGTTTAATGAAGCCTAGACTATCTTTATGCATGTATATGACCTTAATGGTGTAATATGTTTTTGGTTACATGTTATATGAACTTTTATACCATGTTATACATGCTGTGAATTTTGGCAAATTACAAGGGTAAGGGTTAAGAATAAGTGCAAGTACGATTCATGCACCCAAACTAAGGTTTAGTGAAGATTAGTCTACTCTTGTACATGCTAATGATCTCTAATGTAAATTATGTTTTATTTCCATGATTGGATGACTTTCATGCCATATTATCTAGCTGTGAATTTCGGACAAATACTGGGATAAGGGTTAAAAATAAGCTCAAACACAAAATATGCTCCTAAACTAGTGTTCAATGAAGCCTAGACTACCCTTGTGCTTGTATATGATTCCATGTGTAACGTATGTTTTTATTTCCATGATTATATGACTTTTATACTATGTTATCCATGCTGTGAATTTTGTCCAATTACTAGAATAAAGGCTAAGAATAAGTTCAAGTACAATTCATGCACCTAAACTAGTGTTTAGTGGAGTCTAGACTACCAGTGTACTTGTAAATGACCTCTTATGTAATGTATGTCTTTATTCCAATGCTATGTGGGTTTTATGCTATGATATCCTTGCTATGAAGTTTTGGCCAGCATGTATTAAGATGAGAAAAGAAAGATTAAACTAACATATTGCCTTGATTAAGATAAGCATGTTATATGTATGATGTATTGATGAAACTAGCATGATGGTTACTTCACTTACATGTGTTAAAAGAAAGGTCCTTTCCATGACTTGCTATTTATGCTAATGATTATGCCATGAAGGTATGCCTATGTTTATAAATGATTGAATGCCTATAGTACATGCAATATGAAAGAAATAAAGAAAAAGAAAGAATGCATGTTCTATATATGAAAGTATGCTTATGATTATGAATGATTGAATGTCTATAGTACATGCAATATGAAAGAAAGAAAGAAAGAAAGGAATGTATGTTCTATATGAAAGAAAGAAAGAAAAGAAAAAGCATGCATGTATGTATTTTACTTTAATGATTGGCTTGTACCGGATCTTGAAAAAGATCCACGGTTCCGGATTACCGATGATGCTGTCCCTAGGCTGAATGATAGTAAGCCTAGAATGTAGACCCTGTAGGTCGGGATTAGCTAACTCGCATCCTACATAGGGGTATGCCGCAAAAGAAAGAATGGGTACAAAGCCGGGGACTCCAAAGAAGATGATGTATATGATTTTAAAGTATTATTTACTATATTTTCTAAAGAGCATCCTAATGTTTTGAAATGCACATGTTCTATGTTTATATGTCTTCATGTATCTTATGTGCCTTATGAATTTTATGCTATCCATGAAATGTTATATGTTTTAAAATGCATGTGACGTATGAATTTAGGGAGTAGGAAAGAGCATACTAAGTTTCATACTTATAGTTTGTTTGCTTATGTTGCAGATCAACATAGAAACTACTAAAGAAAGGGAGGCTGTAGGAAGGGCTAATGTGTGTGGTGGTGACTTGACTGATCGATCTACTTTAGTGCTATTTATAGACTTAGTTCTTATTTCTAATAAGACATATGCTGCTACTTTATGCATGATACTTGCTAGTTCTTTTGGAGTTTATTTAAGTATGGATGCTATAAGATGTTATATGATGTTATTACTTCCTTATCGTTCCACATGCTTTTAGTTATGTTTTATTTCCGCTGCAATGTTAGATTTATACGCAATGATATAAGTAAGTAAGAAAAAAAAAGGTTAAAGGTAAAGCGTCGCCTAACGGTAAGGGGTGGGCGTTACAGACTCTACCATGGAAGCTGAGTATGTGGCGACCTCAAAGGCAGCCAAGGAAGCTGTATGGCTCAGGAACTTCATCATGGACTTGGATGTGATTCCTGGTTTGCCCAGATCTATCACAATCTTTTGTGATAACAGTGGTGCAGTTGCAAACTCGAAGGAACCACGAGCCCATAAGGTGAGTAAACACATAGAGCGCAAGTACCACCTGATACGAGAAATCATAAAGCAAGGAGAAGTGGCTATCACCAAGATTGCATCGGAGGATAACCTGGCGGATCCTTTCACTAAATCTCTTTCAGCTAGAGCTTTTGACCGGCATGTGGAGGATATGAGAGTCAAATGTATGGCAGTGAGAGAACAGCAAAGTCTTTGAGTATAAGTGGGAGATTATTGATGTGTATACTAAAAGACTTACTCTTTTATAAGATTATTTATATTTTAAAAAAGAGAATCACAACAACACTTGATGCGTGTTTATATTAGTATATGCATAAAAGTCCAATACTGTGCACTGTAGATAACATGGTGTGTGGTGACACACGGATGATCGTGTTATCAGTACCTTGTATAGTATAAGTAAGAGGCTCACAACCGAGATGTATTTGGACAAACCATCGGGATGGTTGTAGTGTAATTATGTATGGTTTATCTTGACCATAGAATTACACTAGTGTGCTTTGTGTGCATTGAGCAGGACCAAAACTAGAGGTCATCCAATTTGTACTGACGTAATAATTGGATTGTATCTCAGATTTATTATGGAGTACAATCCCTGAATCCTGAGATAATAACGGGCACATATTATTAATAATTATTTCTTTGATTTACCAATGAGCGAGATTTAATATGTTAAATAGATAGGTCTGGTAAGTTGAGAAATAATATTAATTATATGGTGTGTCGTTGATTACTGACAGAATCCGTGTCCTGGTGAGTCGGGATGATGATGCCCCCTTGATGAGCTCTAAAGGTTCATCATGTTAAACCCTGCAGGTGGATTTGATCCGACATGATGATAAGGTTGAGTGATACTAATCAAGGAGCCAGAAGTCAATTAATTATAATTGTCAGTAATTTAAATTAATCATGGGCATTCGATATCTTAAACACGGAGGGATGGATGACTCATAATAGGTGGAGCCCATATGAAAATATGGGGGTTGGTGAGGTAATTCAATAAGGATCCTTTAATAGAATGGATCTTTATTAATGGATTGGGTTTGGATCCATTAGCAGGCCAAGATCCAACTCCTCCACTTGGTCCCTACCTTAGCCCTATATAAACCCTATGGGATCATGAAACCAAGGCTTAATCATCCAATTGATAACCACAACCCAAGCCATCTCTCCTCTCCCTCACTTTCTCTCTCCTAGGGCACCCCGCGCAATAGAGGAGTTCATCCTCCTCTCTTCTTTTTCCTCTCTTCTTCTTCACCTTTGGTGCTCGATGAACACAGGGAAAAGGAAGAGGAGTCTCTTCCTTCTATGGCTCGGCAAGAAGAAGGAGGGAAGGTGGTCGGGCGGTGTGGAGAAGAAGAGAAACTCCTCTTGGTCGGCGCAGCCGCAAGCTAGAGGAGGAGGGAGTTTTTTGGTGAGTTTGGGTAAGGAAGAAGGACTTTTCTTTCCTTCTTCATCTTCTTCATGTTCCTCTTGAGGTTTGCTGTTGGTTCGGCGGGGCTTGGGTGGCTCACTTGGCCGGCGGCACAAAGGAAGAGGAAGGGAGCGCCGGCGGGTAAACCCTAGAAGCTAGGTTTTTGATCGGCTTGAGGAGAAGAGATTAATTGGACGCCTTGGTGATCTCGGTTCTCAGTAGCTCGTTGCCGACACGATGTCCGAGAGAGAAGGGACATAAGGTAGAAGGCTACAAGGTAAAGGAAGGTATAACTCTCTTCCTTCGGTTCCTTATTTCTTGTCTCGTCATTTTATGTATTAATTAATTGTTTTGATTGTTGATAATGTTGGTGCCGGAAGCACCAAAGTCAAACCTGTGTTTTGATAATGACAAAGGGTTCAAAAGTTAAGGTTTTATTGTGATCTAACAATGCTACTCAAGTGTGTAGGAAAAGTCCTAGGTACACTAGACACAAAGTCCTGGTTCTAAGAATTGGGCAATAAGTCCTGGCCGCAGGCTGGGCACCTAAGTCTTGACATAAGGATGAGCAATAAGTCCTGGTCATGGACTGGGCACCAAAGACCTGGTGAGTGAAGCTGGGCAATAAGTCCTGGTCGTGGACTGGGCACCGAAGACAGGGTGAGTGATGCTGGGCAATAAGTCCTGGTCGCGGACAGGGCACGAAGACCTGATCCGGGAGATTGGGCAAAAGTCCAACCGGAGGAGCCGGTTGGCAAAAAGGTAAACTCTCCTGAGAGGAGTAGGTGAGGACGCGTTCCCCGTAGGAGGGAACATTAGGCGTCGGTTCGACCTAAGGTTCCATTTCAGAAGTCGAAAGTCAGAACCAAGACAGCTCAGGCTGTTAAACTATGCTTAACTTATATCATTTACATATTATTAGTGTTTTGGAACTAAACCTGGTTGCAGGGACAAAGGGATGGAAGTTTCTTCTCCCAAGTGCCTGAATGAGGTCAGGCACCTGTTTGATCAGGCGTCTGTGTTGATACAAGCACCCCAGACAAGGGTGATTCCAGGCACAATCGAAGCAAGCCTCCAGAACAACATATGAGGCACCTGTGTTCATACAGGCGCCCCAGTCAGCTCAGGCGCCCTAGTTGAAGGGATAAGCACTGTCCAAGTCTGCGGATTGAGGTTCGCACAAAGTGGGCCACGTGTCAGATGCCCCCTTCAACACAGGCGCCCCAGCATCGACTATATAAAGGGGTTCACCCCCTTGGCTTCTGACCCAACTACTTTCTACGAATTCTTTCAAGCGCTCTGCTCTAAACGCTCCGTGCTCAAGAATCAAGCGCCAACGATGACCCACGGCTCCGACATTCAATTTTCTTCGGTCGTCGGTATAATCTTTTTATTAAAGTGCTGTAATTTAATTCTATATTTGAACTTCAAATTGTAATAATTTTATGCAATTTAGAATTCCCTATCGAAACGGTCAAGGATCGTGGGCCTTGAAGTAGGAGCCGACTGCGACTCCGAACCAAGTAAAAACAAACGTGTTAGAATTGATTTGTATTTCCGCTGCGTAAATTACTCTATGATTTTCAAAAATTTGTGGATCGATATTCACCCCCCCTCTATCGATTCTAACCGATCCCACAAGTGGTATTAGAGCGGGAGACTCAAATTTGGTACGACCACCAGTTGAGCATTTTTTTGGATTTTTTGAATATTAAATAAAAATTAGTTCGTATTTTTTCTCGTTAATCGAGGTTGGTGCAACACCACTCAATTTTTTTTCTTATTACTGTAGGACCGGTGCCGTCGATAGAGGGGGTAGGTGAATATCGACCATGAAAAACCTTTCGGAATTCTTCGTTCGTAAAACTACTCAGATCGTTAGTGCAGCAGAAAATAAAAACAAAAGGAACTCAGGTACACAGCGGATTTTTACTTGGTTCCCGACCCCCAAGGGTCAGTACATCCAAGGCCTATGCACGGGAACGCCCGTCCACTATTGGTCTCCTTTTCGGACTTTCTAGAGGCGGAGAAACCCGACTTACAGTGCAATATTACAATCAAAATATAATGAAAACTAATTGCAGTATAATTACAGCAAACCGAATAGAACAAGTTTGAAAACTCGGCCGATCTGGACCTCCGAAGTGCCGCGCACTTCCTCCTGGAGCCTCCAAGTCCTAGAGCATCGTTTCTAGCGCGTCCCTGTCAGTCAGAATGCTTGGAATGGTTCTTAGAAGTCATGTCTGAAGTAGAGGGGTCGAAGCCCCTTATATAGGCCTCCTGGGGGCGCCTTGGACACTGGGGGCACCCCGGAAGACTCGGTCAAACTTTATCCCTGCGTCTACCTCGCCGCAGCTGATAACAACTTTGACCAGGGCGCCCCAGATCTTCCGGGCACCCATCATGAACCCAGTCAGCACTTATCCACTGCTTCGGACTCGCAGCAACGAAACAGTGTTGACCCGGGCGCCCCGGATGCTCCGGGCGCCCCGGATGCTCCGGGTGCCGCGGTTGACACCTATTTTGACTGCATCACGAAACTGCCCTTCTTAGCTCTATCTGGGGGCGCCCTGGCTGCATGGGGGCGCCCCCAATGATGGGGGCACCATGCTTAATGCCTGCAAGAGCACTTTTTGCCTGGTTTACCTGCTTTTTCTCCGGTTCTTGATACCTGCAAGATACACAAACACAAAGCATAGATACATATGATGTTAGCCTTAAGGACTTGGTTCGGACTTCGGATTTACACGAAACCCTAGGTTGAATCGGCACGAGTTCCTATCCCCGAGAACTCGCCCTTCACTTACTCCTTTTTAGGAGACGGTTGCCACCCAGCCCTTCGGGTGGACTTTTGCTTAGCTTCCGATACCTCCGGACCTCGAGATGCCCAAATCCTGACCCGTCTCTACTCCTATCCTTAGTCATCGCTCAGCTAAGTTGCTTAGTCCCTCGGACCATGTCTTCATTTCCTAGCAGTCCTTCGCCAGGTGCCTAGCAGCCCTTCGATAGGTCTTTGTTACCAAGCGGTCCTTCGCCTGGTGCCTAGCAATCCTTCGCTAGGTCTTCTATGCCTAGCAGCCCTTCGCTAGGTGCCTAGCAGCCCTTCGCTAGGTGCCTAGCAGCCCTTCGCTAGGTCTTCTATGCCTAGTAGTCCTTCACTAGGTGCCTAGCAGCCCTTCGCTAGGTCTTAGGGTTACGATACCTAGCAGCCCTTCGCTAGGTGCCTAGCAGCCTTTCGCTAGGTCTTAAGGTTACGATACCTAGCAGTCCTTCGCTAGGTGCCTAACAGCCCTTCGTTAGGTCTTAGGGTTTTGATACCTAACAGCCCTTCGCTAGGTGCCCAGCATCCCTTCGCTGGCACTTAGGGTTTCGATGCCTAGATTAACTAGGACTTTTCTTCAGCTAAGGTTACTTCTCTTTTGCTCCCCTTTGTCTGTTCAATGTATCACTGACTTAAGTGTATTGTCAAACATTAAAACACTTAAAGAGGAATATCATTGATTCAACTTGCACCAATAATCTCCCCCTTTTTGATGTTTGACAATAACTTAAGTTATATTGGTTTAAGGGGCTAACTTACTATCCTTGGGGAAAAATTGACTTTAGTTTTGAACATATTTTTGATCCTCTTGAAAAAATTCTAGAAAAAATAAGCAAAAATTTCTAACTTCTAACTTAAGAGCATACCTCTCTCCCTTTGTCATACATAAAAAAAACACAGGAAAATACTCCAACAATGAGAAATTTTGGTTCTTTTTGAAAAATACTTGGTGCAGAAATTTTGAAAGCATTGTATTTTGAATAATATATTGCATTTTTGAAAAAAAAACTGCATAATTTTGAAAAAGATGTTATTCGCTTTGAAAAATACAAGTACAACATGTAAGTACTTTTGACAGAATTTGTATTTTTGAAAAATATAAAGTACTTTTTGGAAAATGCATAACTTTTGAAAAAAAATGTTATTTTGGAAAGTATAAGTATTATGCCTATTTTGTAAGTACTAGCTATTTTTGAAAGAGATGAGACTTTGAGAAATATAAGTAATTTTTGAAACCTAATATTTTACTTGACTAAGTTTCTTTTCTAGTCTGACACAATCCTGGGAAACCTTGTTGACTACAAGGACATTTTCCTATGTGTCCTGGAAAATTTTCAAACACAAGTAAATATAAAAATAATTGCATAAGTCACAGAACTTCTGAAAAATAGTGAGTATATTTTGAAAAATGTATAAATTTTTGAAGTCATAATACTTGATTTGGTTTATCTTCCAGTCTGACACAATCATAGGAATCCTTGTTGACTACAAGGGCATTTTACTAAGTGTCCTGGAGAGTTTTCCAACTCAAGCTAAACATTATTTCAAATTTTTGAAAGTAATAGTATATATTTTTGTTTTGGGAAAATTAATAGTATTTTGAAAGAATACTTATGTTTTCAACAGGATTTGAAAATACCGCGCATGAAAACATTTGAAATATTCAATAAGTCTTTTAATTTGACCTCCCCCTAAACTTGACCCAGTCCTGGGAAGCTTGTTGACTACAAGTACTCTTCCTCTGAGTCTTAAGGGTTGATTCAAATTAAAAAAATTATCTAATAATTTCAAAACAATTAATTAAACAAAATTGTTTCAGAAGTTTGATTTATGCTCCCCTAAAGTTGACACATCCTAGGAGTCCTTGTAGATTATGAAGTGGACCTTCCTCTGTGTCTTTAGGGTTTATCAGAAGTTCCTCTGTGCCTTAAGGAACTTTAGTGTTGTCCTAAGAGGCTTGTGTCTAATTGCGTGAGTCAAACAATTTTTGAAAAGATATAATTTTTGAAAAACGTATAATATGTATATTCAATCAGACAAGCATGAATTCTATAAAAACATTATTATGTTGAAACACTATTTTGAAAATATATGTTTAGAAAAATATTCAAATGATTTTGAAAAATAATTTTAAAAAACATTTTTCAATTTATTAGTCCTTAACATCTCACCCATTTTAGATGTATCAATACAACAAGCATGATTGTCTTATAAGTGTATTGTGAGATGCTTGAATCATTTTTCTTTAATTCATTTTTAATTCTAAGATTTAATTGAAGCTTGTGTTAGATTTGAATTTGACAAGAAGTAACTTGAATTTGAATTTCAAAAATTGGCTTCCAGGTCTTGGCGAGGCACTAGGCCTTCCTTGGCCGTAGCCTTATTAGATCATCAACCCTTTCCTTGACAAAGCCTTTCAATGAAATTTCATTTTCAAAATTACTTTTGAAAAATTCTGGTCTAACTAGTTTGGGTCTTGGATCGGTGACTTCGGCTAGTTTCACCAGTCTAAAGAGACCAAGTAGAGTATACTTGACCATATTAGAATTGACTTCCCTAACGTACTATCATCTCACCTCCACCCAATACTAGGTTGATCAAGTTTCAATTATTCTTTTTCCTATAGCTGTTCTAATATATGCATAAAATTTAAATATGAATGACATGTCAAATATTAAAAGTAAGTAGCAGATGCATGACATGACAATTATGCATGAGTCAAACAATTCCAAAGTATTTTAATTACGTTTCTAAGGATGTGTCAAATTCTCGATTTGATACATGTCGTGTTAACCCGCGAATATGTCAACCCACTTTGACATATTTAATTTTGTTAATTTTAATTGTTACAGTTTGGGTAAAATTTTATTTTAGTTTGAGTTTAGGTTATTTAAGATTTTAGTTGGATTCAGGTTAATTAAGAATTAATTGATGTTGAATTAATTTAAGTTTGAATTGATTAGGATTTAAATTGAATTTAATTACAATTTTTAATTTAATCTAATTTGAGTTTGGTTTTAATTCGAAATTAATTAAAGTTTAATTAAGATTTAATTCTAATTTAATTTAGATTTAATTTGAAATTAAGATTTAATTTGAATTTAATTAAGATTTAATTTGAATTTATTTTAATTTAGATTTTATTTGAATTTAATTAAGATTTAATTTGAATTTAATTAATATTTAGTTAAGATTTAATTTGAATTTAATTAAGATTTAATTTGAATTTAATTAATATTTAATTAAGATTTAATTTGAATTTAATTAATATTTAATTAAGATTTAATTTGAATTTAATTAATATTTAATTAATATTTAATTTGAATTTAATTAATATTTAATTAAGATTTAATTTGAATTTGATTAATATTTAATTATGATTTAATTTGAATTTGATTAATATTTAATTAAGATTTAATTTGAATTTAATTAAGATTTAATTTGAATTAATTTGAATTTAATTAGGATTTAATTTGAATTAATTTAAATTTAATTAGGATTTAATTTGAATTTAATTAGGATTTTATTTGAATTAATTTATATTTAATTAATATTTAATTCGAATAATTAAGATTTAATTAATTTGAATTTAAGATTATCATGATTAATTAATAATTGTGGGTTTAAATTTATCATTTTCATTATTTCGAAAATTTCTTCTTCATTTTATCTTTCTTTTCAAGTTTTTCTAATAATTTTGATTTATTTGAATTTTTATAATTTTTATTGATTATGACCTTTATCTTAGATAGTTCCATATCCTCCTTAGGATTAGATTTTTCAATATCCTCACAGTAGGTGGAGTAAATTGGGCCACTAGTTAAAGTTTTATAATAATATTCAATATTATCTATAATTAAATTATTATCTAGGAGAATTTTAACTTCAAAATTATTCTCAGAATTATCCTCAGATATATTTTCAATATTTTCAACATTAATCTTTAGATTATCTTTAAGATTTTCAGAATTAATTTCTGAATTAATCTTGAGATTTTCAGAATTAATTTCTGAATTATCCTTAAGATATTCAAATTTGAATTCAGATTTATCCTTATGATTTTCAAATTTGAATTCGGAATTATCCTTAGGAATTTCAAATTTGAATTCCGAATTATCCTTAGGATTAATTTTGTCTGAATTAAAATTATCAGAACTAATTTTATCAGAAAAATTATCAGAATTAATTTTATCAAAAAAATTGTCAGAATTATTTTTATCAGATAAATTATCAGAATTAATTTTATCAGATAAATTATCAGAATTAATTTTATCAATTTCTGAGTTGATATTCTGAATTAAACAATTAATTTCTAATATTTTGGTCATATTCATGTTTTGTAATTTAACATGTAAAAAGTTAATTTTATTATGCAGTAAATCTACTTTATCAGAAAAATTAACTACTTTATCACATGGCAGTGCAGGAACTTGTAAATTTTTGGAACATAAATCTTGTGTACCTTCGCCGGACACTTGTTTTTGTAATGTCCATATTTCTTGCATTTGAAACATTGTACGTGACTTTTGTCTCTCCCGTTTCCTGGCGTTGGTGCCTCCTTCGCCACCGGTGATGTAGACCGAATCTTACGAGTAGGGTACTGATTTTTGTAGTGCCCTCTCTCCCTGCATGTGAAACAAATAATATGCAACTTAAAATTTGACATAAAAAAATTGTACCTGATTCACCCCTGGGCTCCCCCTCAATTCCTGGCGTCGTTGCTCCGTCGGCGGTTAGTCCTGTGAAGAGCGGCTCGGCTCTGATACCAATTGTAGGCTCGGTGCCGTCGATAGAGGGGGGTGAATATCGACCGTGAAAAACCTTTCGGAATTCTTCGTTTGTAAAACTACTCAGATCGTTAGTGTAGCGGAAAATAAAAACAAAAGGATGTCAGGTACACAGCGGATTTTTACTTGGTTCCCGACCCCCCAGGGTCAGTACATCCAAGGCCTATGCACGGGAACGCCCGTCCACTATTGGTCTCCTTTCCGAACTTTCCGGAGGCGGAGAAACCCGACTTACAGTGCAATATTACAATCAAAATATAATGAAAACTAATTGCAGTATAATTACAGCAAACCGAATAGAACAAGTTTGAAAACTCGACCGATCTGGACCTCCGAAGTGCCGCACACTTCCTCCTGGAGCCTCCCGGTCGTAGAGCCTCATTTCTAGCGCGTTGCTGTCAGTCAGAATGCTTGGAATGGTTCTTAGAAGTCGTGTCTGAAGCAGAGGGGTCGAAGCCCCTTATATAGGCCTCCTGGGGGCGCCCTGGACGCTGGGGGCGCCCCGGAAGACTCGGTCAAACTTTATCCCTGCGTCTACCTCGCCGCAGCTGATAACAGCTTTGACCAGGGCGCCCCGGATCTTCCGGGCGCCCATCTTGAACCCAGTCAGCGCTTATCCACTGCTTCGGACTCACAGCAACGAAACAGTGTTGACCCGGGCGCCCTAGATGCTCCGGGCGCCCCGGATGCTCCGGGCGCCCCGGTTGACACCTATTTTGACTGCATCACGAAACTGCCCTTCTTAGCTCTGTCTGGGGGCGCCCCCACTGTTGGGGGCGCCCTGGCTACATGGGGGCGCCCTGCTTAAAGCCTGCAAGAGCACTTTTTGCCTGGTTTACCTGCTTTTTCTCCGGTTCTTGATACCTGCAAGATACACAAACACAAAGCATAGATACATATGATGTTAGCCTTAAGGACATGGTTCGGACTTCGAATTTACACAAAACCCTAGGTCAAACCGGCACGAGTTCCTATCCCCGAGAACTCGCCCTTCACCTACTCCTTTTCAGGAGACGGTTGCCACCCAGCCCTTCGGGTGGACTTTTGCATAGCTTCCGATACCTCCGGACCTCGAGATGCCCAAACCCTGACCCGTCTCTACTCCTGTCCTTAGTTATAGCTCAGCTAAGTTGCTTAGTCCCTCGGACCAAGTCTTCATTTCCTAGCAGTCCTTCGCCAGGTGCCTAGCACCCCTTCGATAGGTCTTTGTTACCAAGCGGTCCTTCGCCTGGTGCCTAGCAATCCTTCGCTAGGTCTTCTATGCCTAGAAGCCCTTCGCTAGGTGCCTAGCAGCCCTTCGCTAGGTCTTCTATGCCTAGTAGTCCTTCACTAGGTGCCTAGCAGCCCTTCGCTAGGTCTTAGGGTTACGATACCTAGCAGCCCTTCGCTAGGTGCCTAGCAGCCCTTCGCTAGGTCTTAAGGTTACGATACCTTGCAGTCTTTTCGCTAGGTGCCTAATAGCCCTTCGTTAGGTCTTAGGGTTTTGATACCTAGCAGCCCTTCGCTAGGTGCCCAGCATCCCTTCACTGGGACTTAGGGTTTCGATGCCTAGATTAACTAGGACTTTTCTTCAGCTAAGGTTGCTTCTCTTTTTCTCCCCTTTGTCTGTTCAATGTATCACTGACTTAAGTGTATTGTCAAACATTAAAACACTTAAAGAGGAATATCATTGATGCAACTTGCACCAACAATTACTATTTTCTGCCGCACTACTAATCCAAGACTTAGTCTTGGGATTAGTTTTTTTGTAAATTTTTTCACTTTAAATTAAATGACCATGCAATAGGGATAAACACCGCCAGACCACCTCTCTTCAGTGGAGAAGATTTCTCCTACTGGATGAGTAGGATGGAGGTCCACCTGAAAAATCAGGTGGACATGTGGATCATCATCCAGTCTGGACTGGAGATATCTAAAAATGCACAAGGTGTGGTGCAACACTACACTGAGTGGGGCGGTCCACTAAAGAAGAAGATCGATGTCGATGCTAAAGCTACACAAACACTACAATGTGGCCTGACAAAAGAGGAGTTGAACCGTGTCGGACCCTTCAGCAGTGCAAAGGAACTCTAGAACAAGCTGATTGAGCTACACGAAGGTACGTCTGATACGCGGATCAGCAAAAGGGATCTGTTACTCAACAAACTCTACACGATAAAGATGTGTGACAGCAAAACTGCAACACAGCTCCACGCTAGGATCCAGGAGCTAATGAACGAGCTGCACACCATAGGTCACAAGGTCGAAAATCGTGACCTAATAAGGTATACCTTAAATTCATTCCCGAGAAACACACTGTGGGCATCTATGGTGGATGCCTACAAGGTTTCCAGGAATCTTTCTGAAATAAAATTAGATAAATTGTTTTCTGAGTTAGAATTACATGAACAAACTAATATTGCATTGGTCGAGGAGTATTGCGTTTGTTGCAGGTAAAACTCAAGGAAGAACTCAGAAGAAGAAGCCTCAACCAGTACCCGAGTCTGACTCAGACTCGAAATTAGACGATGAGGAAGGGGATCATCCAAAACTGGTCCGGCTAGCTCGCATCTACTACAAGGAGCTCAAAAACCAATCGAACAAGAAGAAGTCAAGCCGAAAGAAGGAAGATTCAACTGAACCCTCGACGAGCCAGAAGACCAAAGGTAACATAACCTGCTTCGAATGCAACAAGAAGGGACATTTCCGATCAGAGTGCCCCAACCTAAAGGAGAACAAGAAGGCTCGGAAGATGAAGGCTCTTCAAGCCACCTGGGACGAGTCATCCTCTGAAGAAGAAGAAGCTCCGCACTCGAATCTCCTCTCTTTGACCGCCTCGGTAAACATCGACTCCGAAATGGAATCAGAACCGAGCGAGGACGTCAGCACCAGAAAACTCTCAATCTCGGAGGACGGACAAATCACGGTAAGAGGTTATCCAGAATCTGAATTGTATGATTTAATTTCATACTTGTCACAAAAATTGGCAAAAGCCAACATCCGGGTTGAAACCCTCCGACAGGAAGTCAAACTTCTGAAGGAGGAAATCAACTCAAGTTCCTTGACCAAACCAGTTCAAGAAGGAAACTCAACTCAAGTTCAAAAGCATGAGGAAGAGAATTCCTTCTTGAAAACTCAAGTGAAGGAACTCAGAGATGCCTTAGAACGATTAACTTCGGGTTCCAAGAATCTTGACATGATTCTTGGAAAATAGAAGTCTGTTCTAAATTGATCCGGACTAGGCTATCGAACCAAATCGCGACAACGGTGTTACTATTCCGTATTGAACCAACCTAGAACCCGAGTCGAAGCATGGGTCCCAAAGCTATGTTTGAATAAACAAGCTGGACCAAACCAATATTGGATCCCCAAGGACAAGATTCACATCTTACCTAACCCTTATAGAGGCTTCAATCCAGGGGGAGCCAATATAAAAACCATCTTTATAATTAGATGATTTTTTTTTGCACGCTTGTTGCTTGTTTATTTTTGCAATCTCCTTATTATGCTTAGATTTAGGGATGGTTAGTTTAAGGACAAATGATTTACTTAAAATTTGAACAACATAGTATTAGGTGGAGGTAAGATGATAGTACGTTAGGGAAGCATTTCTAATAAGGTCAAGTAAGGTAAGGCGTACCCTACTTGGTCTGTTTAGTCTAGTGGAACTAGTCGAAGCTACCGATCCAAAACCTAAGCTAGTTAGACCAAAATTTTCAAGAAGTAATTTGAAAATGATCTTTTGGTAATAGGCTTTGTCAAGGAAAGGGTTGTTGCTCAAATAAGGCTACAACAAATAAGGCCTCTGTGCCTCGCCAAGATCTGGAAGCTAATTATCGGAAATCAAATTCAATTTACTATTTGATAAATTTGAATCTAACACAAATTTTAATTAAATCCTAGATTCAACATCTTTTCAAAGTTAATAATCTTAACTCTACAATTTTTTCAAAATTAATACAACATTTTCAAAATTAATTGTCTATCAAAAATTAAACATTTTTTATTGAAAACCTGTCTCACAAAAACCCATAAGGTCAACATGTTTGATAACATTAGATGTGGGTGAGACAAACTAGGTAGTGAAATTCAATTTAATCTATCCCTACCTCTACATAATTGGATCCAAATCAAACATACTTTATGTGGAGGAACACAAAGATTTGGACCAGTGGATGTTGGATAGTGGATGCTCCAGACACATGACTGGGGATAAATTGAAGTTCACCAAAATCAAGTTCAAAAACCTAGGTTCAGTAGCATTTGGCAACAATGTTACACTTAAAGTAATTGGGTCAGGTAACATTGAACTTAACTTAGATTTTATCATTAAGAAGGTATTATTGGTTGAAAATTTCAAATTCAATTTGCTTAGCATTAGCCAACTCTGTGATACTAGTTATATTGTTATCTTCACAAACTTTGACTGCCTTATTAGAAATCTACAAGACTCAGAGATAACACTTAAGGGTAGTAGGAAAAATAACGTTTACACGATTAATCTACACGTAGTACCCAAATTTTTCTGACTCAATTAGAAGAAACTAACCTTTGGCATAGAAGACTAGGCCACACTCATACTAAACTAAATTCAAAAATAACTCAACTTGGATTAATTAAAGGTGTACCTAAAATTAAGAACTTTGACAATACAATCTCTAATTCATGTCAACAAGGCAAACAAACCAAGTCAACTCATAAACCAACCCAATCAGACTTAACCCAAACCACACTTGAGCTCCTACATCTTGACCTATTTGATTCACATGGAGCCAAGTCACTAAGAGGGAATCGGTACTGTTTAGTAATCATCGATGATTACTCTAGATTTACCTGGGTTAGGTTCCTAAACACTAAAGATGAAACTTTTAACTCATTTAATAATTTGTACATAATGATTGAAAATCAAAATGACACAAAAATTAAAAGACTTAGAAGTGATCATGAGGGAGAGTTTGAAAATCAAAAATTTGAGGAATTCTGTAAAATTAATGGGTATGTCCATGAGTTTTCATGTACTATAACTCCCCAACAAAATGAGATAGTTGAGAGAAAGAATAGAACCCTCAGGAAGCCGCTAGGACCATGCTCAACGAATATAACCTAACTAATCAATTCTGGGTAGAAGCGGTAAATACAACGTGTTACATTCAAAATAGGGTCTTAATTAATAGAAGACACAATAAGCCACCCTATGAACTTTATTATCATAGAATACCTAATTTACATTATTTAAGAGTTTTTGGGTGCAAAGTCCATATATTGAATACTAAGGACTACCTAGGTAAGTTCAAATCAAAATCAACCCCAGGGACTTTCTTAGGATATTCAACAACTAGTAGAGCCTATAGGGTTTACATCAAACAAACACATAAAATTGAGGACACTACCAACTTAATCTTTGACGAAGAAGATGAACCAAAATCTGACAATCAAAATCTAAACAAGTCAAATCTTGATCAAGAAGATAATGAACTATCAATTGAACCATTAAATGAATTATCAATTGAACCAACTTCTGAGGTATCAATTGTAACGACCCGGAAAATTTTCTCAATATTTTCTTTAAAATATTGATCATGTCTAGATAAATTTTCGAGGAACATAGAGATACTAGTAGGAACCTTAGCATGATTAGCCATGATTTTCTATATGGAATAAGAAGCTAAGTACTAATGGGCCTTCCATGGGCTTTTCTAGTACCATGGTTATTAGTGGATCTTAGGTAGAATTTAATATAAATAGAAATGGGCTTCAATTAGGAATATTAGCATGGCTATTGGTAGGCCTTAGGGGGGGGCATTGCCGAAAATAAAAAAAATAAAAATAATAAAAATAAAGTGCATGCACCAAGGATTGAACCTTGGACCTAATGTATTACCATGCATGTACTAACCAATTCACTTAGCAAGGGAGTGCTAGTAGGGAATGAAGAGAATTTTGGTTAAGGCTTAGGGAAGTGAAGTGTCATCAAGAGAAGAGGCACCATGACCCTTCACTTGCCCCCTTTCATGTAGTATAAAAGAGAGGGGAAGGGAAGGGACAACTTAGCACTTAAGTCATTGTCCTCTTCTTCCACCAAAACTTTTTCTCTCCCTCTTCTTCCTTCTCCTAGCCGAAACCCACCAAGGCTCCTCTCCCTTGGAAAAGCTTCACAAGGGGACTTTCTCTTGATGATCCAAGGCTTCCTACAAGGCTACAAGGGCTAGGGGTGATCAAGGGACAACAAGGTCTTCATCCTCTTCTCTATTTAGGGTCTATAACCAAAACACCAAGGGTAAGACTCCCTCACCTATGGTATAATAGTTTATGTTGCTTATCAAGATTTAAGATGTTGTTTGGGATTTATGTTGAGAAAATAAAGGATTAAGGCTTCTAAGATTTTCGGCCAAGCATGTTTTGGGGCTATGATGATGTTAAAAACCCCTCTTATGTTTCCTAATGTTTACTCATGATAAGTTAAGCATAAAAGTATGATTTTGGAAATTTTGTAGCACCCTAGAACCCCTTTCGGGTTTCGGCCACCACCCATGTACCATGGCTAGGTTTAAAATTTAACCCTTCAAGCATGGTTAGTATGTTTCTATGATATAATGGGTATTAATGGTGACTTATATGAATTTTTCTATGGATTTATTACCCTTCTAGGGTTTCGGCCAATGCATGATATAGGGCTAGGACTTAGGGTTAAATCCAATCAAGGGTTAAAATGGTTTCCTATGGCATTGTATGTATTGTATTGGAGGTTAATTATGACCTATGTGAATTTTCCATGGACTTATGGTTCTTCAGGGTTTCGGCCAAGACCATGATCTAGGGTTTGGATTGGGTTAAGGTCTCAAGGATACTTGTTTATAGGTTACTATGATGTAAGTATATGGTTAAGCATGATGTAAGGATCTTTATGTTACCAAAACCCTAGCTTTATGTGTTATGTATCATGACTTTGTATGTTAGGTTATGTGTTATGTTTTACTCATGAATATTTTAGACCATATACCATGAACATATGTAATTGATGTAGGGGTAGGTTAAATAGAATAATGCATGTAGGATGTTAAATGCCTATAATAGATACATGTGTATAAAGGTCTATGCATGTTCTATAATGAATGCCATGAACCTAAGTACTGTAGAATGCCATGAACCTAAGGGGTATGTATCATGTTCATATGTA
Organism: Boesenbergia rotunda; assembly: GCA_024364735.1. NCBI lineage: Eukaryota > Viridiplantae > Streptophyta > Magnoliopsida > Zingiberales > Zingiberaceae > Boesenbergia > Boesenbergia rotunda. The sequence continues at coordinate 1,815,554 of JAGFNQ010005031.1, read as the reverse complement.
TCTTACCCATGCATGCTCTATGAGGGATACTATGGTTATGCATGCTAGATGAAATGTACCATGTATGAAATGCATGTTTATCTTATGTACCATGATCATGCAAGCTTTATGGACTAGGATGATGCTCATATCTTAGGATATAATTATGTATGTATGTCATATTTTATGAATGAAAATGATGAATGAAGATAAAGTTCATGCCTTCGAGGCATAATGATGATGTGGAATGAAAATGATGAATGAAGATAAGGTTCATGCCTTCAAGGCATAATGATGATGTTAAGCATTAAGAATGAATGATTATGCCATGTATGTTTTATGAATGAAGAAGCATGTGAAATTATTTTATTTTATGAATGGGCTTGTACCGGACCTAAGTAAGGTCCACGGTTCTGGACTACCGATAAAGCTGTCCACGGTTCTGGACTACAGATGAAGCTGTCCACGGTTCTGTACTAGCGATGAAGCTGTCCATAGTTCGGGACTACCGATGAAGCTGTCCTTACCCTAGTAGGTCGAGACTAGCTACCTCGTCTTTACTTAGGGATGCACACACATGATGTATGTATGTGGTACAAGCCAGGGCCCCATGATGTTATGATTATGTTTAAGTATTTATAAGTATGATTTTCAAATAAGCATCCTTATGTATATGCATTTGACTCATGCATCCATTCATGTTATGCATTTATGTTAAGAATATGCTTATGATATGCGTATGATTTATGCTAAGAATATGCTTATGATATGCTTATGATTTATGCTAAGAATATGCTTACGAATTGTGTTAAGAAGATGCTTATGTTTATGTTAAGAACCATACCATGTTAAATGTCTTTTTATGCTTATGTTCATGTTAAGAATTATATCATGATAAGTATGTTTATGCTTATGTTCATGTTAAGAATTATGCCATGATAATTATGTTTATGCTTATGTTCATGCTAAGAATTATGCCATGATAAGTATGTTTATGCTTATGTTCATGTTAAGAATTATGCCATGATAAGTATGTTTATGCTTATGTTCATGTTAAGAATTATGTCATGATAAATATGTTTTATGCTTATGTTCTATGTTAAGAATCATGTCCTGTTAAATGTTCATATGATTATGCTTTATGTGATGTATGGATTTTAGTGAGTAGGAAAGGGTCTTACTAAGCCTGTGCGCTTATAGTCTTATTTTCTTATACCACAGATCAAGCAAGAGGGTACTAAGGGAAACAACAGGAGGGGCAAGAGCGTGTGTGTGACAGTGACATGGCAAAGGATTCTTCTATTTATACTGATTGCATGTCTTGTGTTTTGAAACGCCTCATTAGGTCCTATGCTATACCTATGATAGTTATGCCTAAAGAATAACTTACTCTTATGATGCTAATGGATAAGTTACTTGCTACTTATGATGCTTATGGATAAGTTATGGAATAGTTAGATCATGATGCTACGTATGCGGTTAATTTGCTAAGTTACAATGTCACCATGTTCATGAATGATAGTTAAGGTATATATACATGATTCAAGTATTAGTTGCATGGTTAAACGCATGTGTAATAAGTTTAAAGAAAAAAATATTATTCCGCTGCATTAAGATGTTCATATGCCTATGTATGTTAGCATAACGCCGCCCTCTCGCCACACCGTAAGGCGTGGGAAAAAGGCGGGTGTTACATCAATTGAACCAATAACTGAACCTACCCAAGTAGTTGAACAAAACACTGAACTAAACCGTCAAGCCGGACCTGAGGCTGAACCTAGTTCTAGAAGAACAAAGAAACCCAGACTCAATCATCCATCTGACCAAATCATGGGTGAACTAACCTTAGGAGTCAGAACCAGGTCTTCTTATAAAAATCATAGTCAGATCGCACTTATTTCAAAAATTAAACCTAAGACTTTAGAAGAAGCCCTACCTGGTCCAGATTGGATCATAGCAATGTAAGAAGAACTAGCCCAATTTGAGAGAAATCAAGTCTGGGACTTATTACCTAAACCTGAGGGTAAATCAATTATAGACACTAAGTGGGTTTTTAGAAACAAACTAAATGATCAAGGGAAAATTGTGAGAAACAAAGCCTGCTTAGTAGCTAAAGGGTTTAGTCAAGTCAAAGGGTTAGATTATGATGAAACCTATGCCCAGTAGCCAGACTTAAATCAATTAGAATATTATTAGCTTTTGCAGCTCATAGTGGGTTTAAACTATACCAAATGGATGCCAAGTTTGCCTTTCTTAATTGGTTCATAAAAGAAGAAGTATATGTAGGGCAGCCCCCAGGATTTGAGGACCTAGACAAACCTGAATATGTATTCAAACTTAGGAAAGCTCATATGGGTTGAAACAAGTACCTAGGGCATGGTACGAAAGATTATCAACCTATTTAATTTCTAAGGAATTTGACCAAGGTCAAATAGACTCTACATTATATGTTAAAACCTTAGAAAAAGATATATTCATTGCACAAATATACGTTGATGATATAATATTTGGTTCTACAAATTCTAACTTTTTAAATGACTTTGTCAAAATTATGGAAAGTGAATTTGAAATGAGCATGGTAGGTCAGCTCAACTTTTTCTTAGGTCTACAAATTAAACAAACCAGGGATGAAAATTATGCTCATCAATCCAAATATGTAAAGGAACTAATAAAAAAATTTAAAATGGACAATTATAAAAGCATAAGTACTCCTATGTCTACAAATGTCAAAATAGATAATGACCCTGAGGGTAAACTAGTTGACCTAAAATTATACCGAAGTATGATTGGTAGCTTACTATACTTAACTGCTAGTAGACCTGATATTTTGTTCTTTGTAAGAATGTGTGCTAGATACTAAACCTGTGCTAAGAAGTCCCATATAGCAACACTAAAAAGAATTCTAAGGTACATTAAGGGTACCCTAAATGTAGGTATTTGGTATCCTAGGACTTCCACTTTTGAATTATCAGGATACTCCAACTCTGATTATGTCGGTTGTAAATTAGATAGAAAGAGTACAAGTGGAAGTTGTCAATTGTTAGGAAATAGTCTAGTCAGCTGGTGCAGTAGAAAGTAACACTGCGTAACTTTGTCCACAACTGAAGCAGAATATGTTGCCCTAGGAGAGTGTGTAGCACAACATTTATGGATGATGCACACTCTTAAGGATTTCCAGCTGGACTATACCCAAACCAAAGTGTTTATTGACAACATTAGTTCAATAAATTTGATTAAAAATCCAATGCATCACTCCCGAATCAAACATATAGAAGTAAAACATCACTTTGTTAGGGATCACGTAGCCAGGGGCCAAATTGTACTTATGCATGTGGACTCAAAATCTAATTTAGCTGACATGTTTACTAAACCCTTACTTGAATCTGAGTTTAGCTTACTAAGAAGGCATTAGGGTTTTACTTAGTAGAATAGGGCTGTTCTATTTTTCTTTTCAAAAAACTTTTATATTTTCATAATTTTTTTTTAAAATTAGCATTTAATATTTTTTTTGAAAAATCATTTCTTTTATTAAGTCTTGAAATTTAAAACTGTTTTCCAACTTAGATTTTTCAAAACTTACCCCCTTCAAAACTAGGGTTTTTACTCAAATGGACTTAACCTAGGTTGTAACCCTAGAATTGCATGCACCTATTGATCTAGAAGCCAACATCTCACAAGGACCATAAGGTACTTTTGATTGATAACCTAGACTGGGTTGAGATGCTTAGGTCTATGCCTTGATTGAAGATGCTTTAAGTCAGTGCATCTACAGTAATTGGGGCGATAAATATACTTTAACAGCAGTCAAGTTAAGTGTTCAAGCCTAGCAAATCTAACTTGATCAGATCACTTAACTTGACTAACCCTAGTGAAAGATACTGTTATATAACAGTTAGTAAGTAGCTAACTGGGTTAGACAGGACCCGAACAAGTCTAGTTTAATTGGTTTGGCCCTTTTATTGCTTGAATTCACTAGAGTTGGTTCAATACATACTTAATTTTTTTCTCTGATTCAAAATTGATCTGATCTGCAATTAGTTTCTATCATTTTTTTGATATATGGAAAAGGGGGAGAGAGAGAAGAAAAGAGAGTAAAATTTTTCAAATTTTCATTTTCTCAAAAAGTTAAAGCTTAGTCCATTAAATTTTCAAATTAGATTTAAATTTAAGGCTCTGATTCTTTCAAAAATATTTTTCTTAAGTGCACAAATTCTTTTGAGCAAATAGTTTTTCAAGTGCACAATATTTTTCTATGTAAAAACATTTTCCAAATTTTTTTTGCTAAGTAATTTTGGTTGTGCACAAAATGTTTTAAGCAAAATTTCTAAGTGCATTTTCCTAAGAAAATTTTTCTAAGTAAAAATTTATTCTCTAAGGAAAAAAAAATTTAAGCATTTTCTAAGTAAAATTTTTTTTGCACAAACTTTTCTTAAGCAAATTTTTCTAAATGCACAAAATGGTCTCTAAGCAAATTTTTCTAAGTGTGAAAAATTGGTTGTGCAAAATTTGGTATAATGTTTTAAGTGAAAATTGGCTAAGTGAAGTTTTTTTCAAGTAAAATTTTATTAAGAGAAATTTTTTTTAATTGATTTTTTTTTGGTTTGCAAAAATTGGCTTAACTGGAAAATTTTCTATGTAAAACTTTTGTGCAAAAATTGGCTTAAATGAAATTTTTTTTAAATAAAAAGTTTGCACAAAAAATTTGGTTAAGTGAAATTTTTTTGCAAAGTTTTTTTAAGTGAAATTTTTTTTGGCTTGCAAACCTTTTCTAAAATCTGTGCTAGGTGTAAATTTTTTTTGGCAAATACTTTGCTTTGATTTGAAAAACACTTAGTCAAAAGTTAACACTTAGACATTTTTTTTTAAAAATTGCATATTATTGGAAGCTTCAGGGGGAGAATTTATATTTCAGGGGGAGCTTAATAAATAGTATATCATTTTTTTCTTGTTAGACATGTGCTTTAAATACCTTAAACTTAACTCTTTGAACCTGGTTGCCATAAATCAAAAATGGAGAGATTGTTGGTACCGGAAGCACCAAAGTCAAACCTGTATTTTGATAATGGCAAAGGGTTTAGAAGTTAAGGTTTTATTGTGATCTAACAATGCTACTCAAGTGTGCAAGAAAAGTCCTAGGGACACTATGCACGAAGTCCTGGTTCTAAGAATTGGGCAATAAGTCATGGTCGCAGCCTGGGCACCTAAGTCCTGACATAAGGTTGGGCAATAAGTCCTGGTCGTGGAGTAGGCACCGAAGACCTGGTGAGTGAAGCTAGGCAATAAGTCCTAGTCGCGGATTAGGCACGAAGACCTGATCCAGAAGATTGGGCAAAAGTCCAAGCGGAGGAGTCGTTAGGCAAAAAGGTAAACTCTCCTGAGATGAGTAGGTGAGGACGCGTTCCCCGTAGGAGGGAACATTAGGCGTGGATTTGACCAAGGGTTCCATTTCAGAAACCCAAAGTCAGAACCAAGACAGCTCAGGTTGTTAAACTATGCTTAACTTATATCATTTATATGTTATTTGTGTTTTGGAACTAACCCAAGTTGCAGGGACAAAAGGATGGAAATTTTTGCTCCCAGGCGCCTGAATAAGGTCAGGCGCATGTTTGATCAGGCGCCTGTGTTGATACAAGCGGCCTAGACAAGGGTGTTTCCAGGCACAATCGAAGCAAGCCTACAGAACAACATATGAGGCGCCTGTGTTCATACAGGTGCCCCAGTGAGCTCAGGATCCCCAATTGAAGGGATAAGCGCTGGTCAAGTCTGCGGATTGAGGTTCGCGCAGAGTGGGCCATGTGTCAGACACCCCCTTCAACATAGGCGCCCCAGCATCGACTATATAAAGGGGTTCACCCCCTTGGCTTCAGACACAACTACTTTCTATGAATTCTTTCAAGCGCTCTACTCTAAACGCTCCGTGCTCAAGACTCAAGCGCCAACAACGACCCGCGGCTCCGACATTCAATTTTTTTTGGTTGTCGGTATAACCTTTTTATTAAAGTATTGTATTTTAATTCAATATTCGAACTTCAAATTGTAATAATTTTACGCAATATAGAATTGCCCATCGTAAACGGTCAAGGACCGTGGACCTTGGAGTAGGAGCCGACTGCGACTCCGAACCATGTAAAAACAAACGTGTTAGCATTGATTTGTTTTTCCGCTGCGCAAATTACTCTATGTTTTTCGAAAATTTATCGATCGATATTCCACACCCCCCTCTATTGATTGTAACTGATCCCACAGATAATCATAGATAATAATTAATTAATTGGACCCCAATTATAATCACAAAAATCGTCGATCCATTCGTTGTTTTTCCTTGGTCATTTGGTTTGGAGAATAACAAGGCTCGATCTTTGTGATTGACCAAGTTGTAATTTGTACCGAACGATACGACAACGAGATGATCGTTGGGAGACGGGTCTTCATTCGGATTAAATTTTTAATCCATAGACATCGAGAGGTCTCTCAAGAATGACCAAGTATTCGCTAGGGAAACCCGCCAAGCTATACCCTTCAGGCGCCACCTTGGCTTGGGTGGCAACACAAGGGGAGGAAGAGAGCTTCTTCTCTCCTTTTCTCTTCATTGAAGCACACGACTTGGACATGGAAGGAGAAGAGAAGTCTTCTCTAGGTTCCTTGTGGGTGTGCGAGACCTTCATAGGGGAGAAAAGTTGGCCGGCGCCACCTTGTAGGTGGATCCTGTGGGATCGGATTGAATCGATAGAGGGGGGTGAATATCGATCGTAAAAATTTTCGAACAAAGAGAGCAATTACGCAGTGGAAACAGTAAAATCAATCGCTAACACGATTTATTTTTACATAGTTTCGAGTCGCGGTCGGCTCCTACTCTAAGGCCCACAGTCCTTGACCATTTACGATGGGCAATTCTATATTCGAAAAGAGTTTACAAGTTGGAGTACAAATATAGAACTGAAAATGAAATTACAACACTTAAAGAATTAAACATTTACCTACGACCGGAGAGGTTGGAAGTTCAGAGCAGCGGGTCGTCGGCGACGCTTGAATTGAGAATATGGAGCTTGTCGGAGCGTAGCGCTTGAATGAAAGTGTTGAGAGCGAGATTTGCAAGTTGTTCTGAAGCCTTGGGGGTGAACCCCTATGTATACTGGTCAGTGGGGCGCCTGTGTTGAAGGGGGCACCTGACACGTGGCCTATCCTACGAGAACTCCAATCCACAGACTCGGCCAGCGCTTATCCCTTCAACTGGAGTGCCTGAGCTGACTGGGACGCCTGTGTTAACACAGGTGCCTAACTTGACTTGGTCCAGAGGCTTGCGTGGCAGTTTGCTTCGAATGCTCTGTTTAACCCTTCACTGGGGCGCCTGTCTCAATACAGGCCCCTAGCCCAGCTAGGACCCCTCACTCCATTGAGGCACCTGAGTGCAAAAAACTCCTTCCATTCGTTCCTGCAACTAGGGTTAGTTCCAAAGGCATACAAAGCATACAAATGATAAGATTAGAACATTATTTATAGCCTGAGCTGTCTTGGTTCTGACATTGGGTCACCCAAATGGAACCCTAGGTCGAACTGACGCCTAATGATCCCTCCTATAAGGAAGGCATCCTCACCTACTCCTCTCGGGAGAATTTACCTTTTTTATCAACCGACCCCTACAGTTGGACTTTTGCCCAGCTTTACTCACCAGGTCTTTGGTGCCCAATTCTCTACCAGGTCTTAGTGCCCAACTTCACTCACCAGGTCTTCACTGCCCAGTCCTCGACCAGGTCCTCATGCCCAGCTTCACTCACCAGGTCTTCGGTGCCCAGTCCTCGACCCGGTCTTCGTGCCCAACCTTACGTGAGGACTTAGTTGCCCAGGCCGCGGCCAGGACTTAGTGCCTAATCCATAAAACTTGGACTTAGTGCCTAGTGTACCTAGGACTTTCCTGCACACTTAATAAGCTTGTTAGATCACAACCAAATCTTAACTTCTAAACCCTTTGCCATTATCAAAACATAGGCTCGACTTTGGTGCTTTCGACACCAACAATCTCCCTCTTTTTGATTTATGGCAACATGCTTCAAAAAGTTAAGTTAAAACAACATATTATAGCAATCTAACAACAGTAAGTAAATAAATTCATTTATCTCCCCCTGAAAAGGTTCTCCCCTGAAATTTCTAATGTCATGCGGGTTTTTGTAAAACTTTCCAAGTGCTAAGTGTTTTTCAAAATTTAGCAAAAAGCTTTATGTTTTTTACTAAAGGTTTTTTTATAGATGAACAAAAAGCACACAAGAACTTTTAGACATTTTTTGAAAAGGTTTTGTAAGCCTAATACCTTGTACTTAAAAACTCTTGAAAAAAAAAATTTACTTAGGCAAGACAAATTTTGAAAACTAATTTCCCTTAAAAAGTTTCAATTTTGAGAACTTGGGAAAAAATTTTCCAAACTTAGAAAGAGTTTGCTTAACAACATTTTCACTAAAAAATCTTTAACCATTATTTTTTAAACAAAATTTGTTTACTAAGAAAAATTTACTTAGCACCATTTGCCAAAAAGTTTTAGAAAAAAAATTTAGCTCAGGAAAATTTTGTTTATTAAGAGAAATTTTCCTTAGAAATGTTTTTCAGAATACATTTAGAAATTTTTGAAACCTTTTGAAGTATCTTGAAAGCACCTAGAAATACTTAAAAAAATTGAAGTACTGAGAAACATTTTTAAGGCACTCAAAAATACTTAGAAAAATTTGAAAACATTTTTAAGTACTTAAAAAAACTTTAGAAAAAAAATTTTGAGCTACTTAAAAACAGAGCATACATTTTGAAAAAGAGATGGAAATTTTAAAAAAAATTTGAAAAAAAATTTCCTTCTTTCTTTTGTTTCTCTCCCCCTTTGCCATATATCAAAAAAATGATAATACTTATTGCAGGTAAATTAGAGCTAGTCAAATAATTTGTAATTCTGTATTGAACCAACTCTAATGACAAGAAAAATGGACCAACCCAAATTAAACCGATCTTGTTCGGGTCCTGTCTAACCCAGTTAGCTACTTACTAACTGTTATATAACAGTAGCTTTCACTAGGGTTAGTTAAGTTAAGTGATCTGATCAAGTTAGAGTTTCTAAGCATGACACTTAACCTGATTACTGTTCAACTTGTATTTATTGCACCAATTACTACAGATGCACTGACTTAAAGCATCTTGAATCAAGGCATAGACCTAAGCATCTCAACCCAGTCTAGGTTATCAATCAAAAGTACCTTAAGGTGCTTGTGTGATGCTGGCTTCTAGATCTTTAGGTGCATGCAGTTCTAGGGTTAGGGCCTAAGCTAAGTCCATTTGCGCAAAACCCCTAGTTTTAAAGGGCGCAGTTTTTTGAAAGAAAACTAAGTCAGAAAATCAATTAAAATTTCAAAACCTTGATAAAAGAAATGATTTTTCAATTTGCTAATTTTCAAAATAAATTTTAAAAAAATAGGAACACACATTTTTGAAAAATATAGAGCCGTCCTATTCTACTAAGCACAACCCTAACTGACTTCTTAGTGTGCTAAACTCAAACTCAGGTAAGGGTTTGGTAAAGATGTCAGCTAAGTTAGATTTTGAGTCCACATGCTTAAGTATTATTTCGCCCCTGGCTACATGATCCCTTACAAAATGATGTTTGACTTCTATATGTTTTGTTCGGGAATGTTGAATCGGATTCTTAGTCAAGTTGATTGAACTAATGTTATCAATAAAGACTTGGGTTTGGGTGTAGTCAAGCTCGAAGTCCTCAAGAGTGTGGATCATCCACAAAAGTTGTGCTACACACTCTCCTAGGGCAACATATTCTGCTTCGGTTGTGGACAAGGCTACGCAATGTTGGTTTCTACTACACCAGCTAACTAGGCTATGTCCTAATAATTGACAACTTCCACTTGTACTCTTTTTATCTAATTTGCACCCAGCATAGTCAGAGTTAGAATATCCTGATAATTCAAAAGTGGAAGTCCAAGGATACCAAATCCCTACATTTAAGGTACCCTTAATGTACCTAAGTACTCTTTTTAGGGCTGCTAAGTGGGATTCCTTAGCACAAGTTTGGTACCTAGCACACATTCCTACAGAAAATAAGATATCAGGTCTACTAGCGGTTAAGTAAAGTAGACTACCAATCATACTTTGGTATAACTTAAGATCTACATGCTTACCTTCAGGGTCATTATCAATTTTGACATTTGTAGTCATAGGGGTACTTAAGCTTTTGGAATTATCCATTTTGAATTTCTTTATTAATTCATTAGCATACTTGGATTGGTGAACATAATTACCATCTTTAGTCTGTTTAATTTGTAATCCTAAGAAAAAGTTGAGCTCACCTACCAAGCTCATTTTGAATTCACTTTCCATTATTTTTACAAATTCATTTAGAATGTTAGAGTTGGTGGATCCAAAAATTATATCATCAACATAAATTTATGCAATAAAAATATTTTTTTCTAAGGTTTTAACAAAAAGTGTGGAGTCAATTTGACCTTGGTCAAATTCCTTAGAAATTAGATAGGTTGATAATCGTTTATACCATGCCCTAAGTGCATATTTCAACCCATAAAGTGCTTTTGTAAGTTTATAAACATAGTTAGGTTTTTCTAGGTCCTCAAATCCTGGGGGTTGTCCTACATAAACTTTTTCTTTAATAAACCCATTTAAAAAGGCAGACTTGACATCCATCTGATATAGCTTAAACCCTCTATGGGCTGCAAAGGCTAATAACATTCTAATTGACTCAAGTCTGGCTACTGGGGCATAGGTTTAATCATAGTCTAACCCATCAACCTGACTAAACCCTTTAGCTACTAAGCGGGCTTTATTTCTAACAATTTTCCCTTGATCATTTAGTTTGTTTCTAAACACCCATTTAGTATCTATAATAGATTTACCCTCAGGCTTAGGTACTAGTTCCTAGACTTGGTTTCTTTCAAATTGGGCTAACTCCTCTTGCATAGCTATGATCCAATCAGGGTCAGGTAGGGATTCCTCTATAGTCATAGGTTCAATTTTTGAAATTAATATGATCTGACTAAGATTTCTATTGGAAGACTGAACTGCCCAAATATACTGGTAAATATGTCACGAAGGTATGGGTCTATCAAATTTAAATGTAAATGAATAACTGGAAACCCTTGTACAATCAAAAATAATGAAATGTAGTATAGGGGCCACAGGTCGTATTTTTCTCGGGGATAGTTGTCTAGTTTGATTCAAACTTGTGATTATGTGTCGTTTTTGGGATTTCAAATAAGTAATGAAATTCTGGTTTTTAATTGAAGATGAAGGAAAGTGAGCAAAGGAAGAATCTTAAGCTAATAAACCAAACAAGATATTTGCCCTAAAGGAAAACTCAACTAGTGGTAAACCAAATAAAAACAAGATACTTGACCGAATTGGAAGGCAAATCTAAGTCAATTGCAAAGAAACACTAAACTGAGATTTAGAGGTAGTGATGGCAAGTTTCGGAATTGAACAAGCTCAGACAAATTAAATCAAAAGAAATTCGAAATTAAAGGAAAGCAACAATTATCTATTAAGCATGCAATATTTTTGGAAGCCAATCACTGCCCAGATTTTTGTGCATTAGATGGGGTCAAACTTATTGCTTCAAACACACTCACATACCACAAAACAAGTTGATTTTGGGAAGCAATTGAGTTCAAATTAGTTGGCACGCAAGGGAGAGCTTTTGTGCCAAAACTAGCTCCTAATGGAAAATTAATTTAGCTTTCAACTCCACTCTTTAAAACTGATGGATGTGATTAGGAAACAAAGCTATTAGGACAGCACTAAGCAAAATCGAAGTAAAGAAGTAAAACTGAAATCAGAGCTATAGAAGCAGAATTTTCAGAAATGAGAAACAGAAAACAGATTTGGCTTTTGGGATTTTTGATGGCACACCACCATGAAATTGATGCTCAAAACCTTAAGCAAGTGCTATTCTAAACCAAACAAACTATCTATCTACTACTAGAGCAGTAATTAACAGCTAAGAAACTCAGAGATTCGAATACAAATTCAGATATCGAAAATGAGAAAACAAAACTACACTAAACTTGGCACGCTAACACAACAATTGGCACGCAACTAATAGAACTAAACTAAACTGAAATTTGAGCTATTCATTCACTAAACAAGTCCCTAAATTACTCTACTTGCGAATCTGAAGCTAAATTATAGCTAACAACTCAGAAATCGAAATTTAAAGTAGCTGAACAGAAATTTCAGACAAAACAGTGCAAAAGTTGAAACTACAGCTATAACTTGGAAATTAAAAGTCTAATCTACTCCTCAACTCCTTCCTCAGCTCGAGAAACTCTTGGTTGTCAATCAAGAACCGGCTTCGAACCCCTAGGCTCGGCAAATCAGTGGACAATCAATTCTGAAATTGAATTTGCTTCAAATCTGCGCTTGATGAAACTTTCCATCCGATTTCTTCATTCTCAATTGGTGGAGCTGCGAGGACGATTTGGGAAACTTCTGAGATCACTTGAGAACCCCTACAAGTGATTTGGAAGCTTAGAAATGGACTGTGGTTGAGAAGGAAGTGATCGGACTGTGGATTCCCGAAACCCTCAAGAAATCCCCTGTTCAGCGCAATTTGAGCAGAATTCTTCAAACCTTGATCACCAAAGACTCGACTCTCGATCTGGATTGGAAGATGAAGTGGTCACGCCTTCATGGAAACAAGAAAATTGAAAAACGATGAAGAAATGGGGAAGAACAAGGAAGAACAGTGGCGGAGGCTGGCTGAAGACGCGACAAGGGTAAGTTCTGTGGAAAATTTCCTTAAGTATTAATCAATGGACGGCTGTGATTGATTTGCTTCAATCCAACGGCTGATCTTAGTCCGATTTGAGCCAAACTTTGATGATGAAGATCTGGGGTCAGGATCTGCCTCGTGGTAGCTCGGATCCTCCAGATTTGCAACGGATGGTCCAGATCTAGCTAATCTTTGAATGGATGATCTAGAGCCCTCCCAGCTTGATCCAACGGTTGATCTTGCTCTGATTGGGATGAAATCTTCAGATCTTGATCAGGGTGCTTGATCAACCCTAGCTTTAGCTTGGATTGCTTCAGATCATCCCGGATGGCTCCGATCTAGCCGCTTTCGAATCGAACGGCCCAGATTTAATCGTAATCTTGGTAATCTGATCTGGGTCAATTCCGACTCGAGTTTGACCCAATATGCCCTAGATCCTTGAACTTTGATGCCTACAAAAATAGATCAAGAATTTAGTGGCCAAATTAATCCAAAAATTTGCATATTTGCAATTAAGTCCAAAATAAAGGTAAGTTCTACAACCTAGGCAATTTCACAATTTTAGCAAGAAAAACATAGATCAAACATGGATTTTAGTAGCTCAAATGATCAATAAAATGGAATCTATCAAAGACCTAGTTCTGACTCCTAAGGTTGGATCACCCATAATTTGATCAGAACGGTGATTGAGTTTGGGTTTCTTGGTTCTTCTAGAACTAGGTTCAGCCTTAGGTCCGGCTGATGATTCGGTTCAGTGTTTGGTTCAACTACTTGGGTCAGTTCAGTTATTAGTTCTGTTGATACCGCAGTAGTTGGTTCATGGGTTAGTTCATTTAGAGGTTCAATCAGTGGTTCAATTGATGGTTCAATTGTTGGTTCACTGTCTTCCTGTTCAATATTTGATTGGTTCAAGTTTTGATTCTCAGTTTTTGGTTCAATTTCCTCATCAAAAATTAAGTTAGTAGTTTCTTCAATTTTGTGAGTTTGTTTATTATAAACCCTATAGGCCCTACTAGTTGTTGAATATCCTAAGAAGGTCCCTGGGGTAGACTTAGATTAAAACTTACCTAGGTAGTCCTTGTTGGTGCAGGCAGCACCTAAGTCGAACCTGAGTTTTGATATTGGCAAAGGGTTCAAAAGTTAAGTATTATTTGTGTTCTAATGTGTTCATTAAGTGTGCAGAAAGAAGTCCTGGCGAAGGGCTGCTGGGCACCTGGAGAAGGGCTGCCAGGAGTCTAAGACCTGGCGAAGGACTGCTAGGCACTTGGCGAAGGGCTGCTGGGAATCTAAGACCTGGCGAAGGACTACTAGGCACCTAGCGAAGGACTGCTTGGTACCGAAGACCTAGCGAAGGGCTGCTAGGCACCTAGCGAAGGACTGCTGGGCAAAAGTCCAACTGGAGGAGCCGGTTGGCAAAAGGTAAACTCTCTTGAGAGGAGTAGGTGAGGATGCGTTCCCCGTCGAGGGAACAGTAGGCGTCGGTTCGACCTAGGGTTCCATATGGGAGACCCAAAGTCAGAACCAAGACAACTACGGTTGTAAAACCTAACATACTCTTGCTTTGTTGTTTTGAACTAACCTTGAATGCAGGACCGAAGAAATGTGTTTCTGCAGCTCAGAACGCCCCAAAGGAGAGGGGCAGACAGCTGGGCAGGGCGCCCCGAAGGTCCCGAGCGCCCCGAAGGTCCCGGGCGCCCCCAAGGTGACGGCAAAACAAGATTGAGCAAGAACTGCTTCGGAAGCTCACTGGGCCAGGCGCCCTCAAGCTCCCGGGCGCCTCTAGTGTCCCGGGTGCCCTGGATGCCTCGGGCGCCTTGGGTCCAAGCCAACGAAGCGATCGAATTCAAGTCCGCCGAGAAGCCTGTTGAACAAGTCAAGCATGGCGCCCCCTGTGTCCCAAGCGCCCCCGTCAAACTCCGAGCCCGATCCTGGAGGGATAAGGGCTGACCGAGTTCGGGATAGGGGTTTGCTGATAAAGAGGCATGTGGAGGGCGCCCCCGACGTCCAGGGTGCCCCCAGGTGCACTATAAAAGGGGTTCGACCCCCAAGGCTTCATACACACTTTTCTCAATGCCTCAACGCTCTTCGCTCAAGCGATTTGTTCCGGAAACCTCCGATCTCGAGATTCTAAGCGCCAACGACGACCCTCCGCACCGAAGTACGATCTACACCGGGCGTCGATCACGAAGAGTAACTCAGTACTTTTTACTGCACTATAATTGTACGATTCTTTGTAAAACTTTACGCATTATAGAATTGCCCGCAGTAAACGGTTAAGGACTGTGGGCCTTGGAGTAGGAGCCGACCATGTAACGACCCAGAAAATCTTCTCAATATTTTTTTTTAAAATATTGATCATGTCTAGATAGTTTGTGAAGGAGCCTAGAGATACTAGTACGAACCTTAGTCTAGTTATCCATAATTTTCTCATTTAAATTGAGAAGTTATGTACTAATGGGCGTTTCTAGTACCATGGTTATTAGTGGATTTTAGATAAAAATTAATATAAATATAAATGGGTTTTAATTAGGAATATTAGCATGATCATGGGTGAATTTTAGGGAAATTTTCAGAAATAAGGGGAAATAAAAATAAAAATAAATAGAAAAATAAAGTGCATGCACCAAGGATTGAACCTTGGACCTAGTATACAACCATGCATGTACTAACCAATTCACCTAGCAAGGGAGTGCTAGTGGAGAATGAAGTAGATTTTGGTTAAGGCTTAGGGAAAATGAAGAGTCAACAAGGGAAGAGACACCATGACTCTTCACTTGCCCTCTTCATTGTGAATAAAGGAGAGGGATGATAACTTACATCAAGGATTGTTATTCCTCTCCTCCTCATCCACCAAGCCTCTTCTCTCATCCTTCTCCCTCCTTCTAGCCGAAACCCATAGGTGGGCTTTCCCTTGGGAAAAGTTCACAAGAAGGTCTCTCTTCCAAGATCCAAGGCTTTTACAAGGTTACAAAGGCTAGGGGTGGTCAAGAGGCAACAAGATCTTCATCTTCCTCCCTATCTAAGGTCTATAACCAAGATAAACCAAGGTAAGACTCCCTCACCTGTGGTAACATGAGCCCTAATAGCTTCCTATGGCCTTATAAGTAATGTATGGTCTTTTTCCTTACCTCATGCTACCTTATATGTCAATTTAATGATAGACCCCCTCCTTACAAGTTTCGGCCAAGCAACATGATTAGGGTTTAGGTGGAGTTAGGGTTTCAAGAATGATGGTTTATGACTTATTATGATGTATAAATATAGGATCAAGCATGTGGTAGAAAATTATGTTACCTATAGTGTTATGTTTCATGTTGGTATGTTATGTTTGATGCCATGCTTAGTAAGGTTTATCCATGAATGTCTTATGTTCTATGCCATGCTCTTAGATAGTAAGTTGCATGTTTATAGAAGTTCTACCCATGCATGCTTGTGACAGATACTATGCTTATGTATGCAATGCAATGCTTATCTTATGTATCATGATCATGCAAGTTCTATGAATTAGGAGGATGGCCTATGTAAATATGTCATGTTTTATGAATACAATGCAATGCTTATCTTATGTCTCATGATCATGCAAGCTCTATGAATTAGGATGATGGTTTGTGTAAACATGTCATGTTCTATGAATACAATGCAATGCTTACCTTATGTACCATGATCATGCCAGCACTATGAACAAGAATGATGTTTATGTAAGCATGCCATGTTTTATGAATGAAGATAATGCTTATGCCTTAAGGCATAATGATGCTATGCATTAAGTATGAACGATGAAAGGTCAAGTATAATTTATGTCATGCTTCATGTAATAAGGTTATGTTATGTTTAAATATGCTATGAATTTCCCATGAATAATGAAGCATGTGAAGTTATTTCACTTTATGAATGGGCTTGTACCGGACCGAAGTATGGGTCCAAGGGATGGGCACCTTAAGAACGCCCCAGTTCTGGACTACCGACTATGCTGTCCACGGTTCTGGGACTACCGAAGCTGTCCAAAAGGGATGGGCACCTTAAGAACGCCCCGGTTCTGGACTACCGACTATGCTGTCCACGGTTCTGGGACTACCGTAGCTGTCCTTACCCTAGTAGGGCGGGGCTCGCTACCTCGTATTTACATAGGGATGCACGCTTATGATGTATGTATGTGGTACAAGCCGGGGACCCCAATGATGTGATGATTATGTTTAAGTATTTAAAAGTATGATTTTAAAAGTTAAGCATCCTTATGTATATATGCATTTGACTCATGCATTCATTCATGTTATGCATTATGCCAGGATAGAAATGTTTTATGCTTATGTTTCATGTTAAGAATTATGCATGATAGGAAACGTCTTATGTTTATGTTTATGTTAAGAAGATGCCCATATGCTATGTTAGAAATCATGCCATGTTAAGTACATCTATGTTCATGTTTATGTCATGTATCATGCCATGTTAAGTAGATTTATGTTTAAGTTTATGTCATGTATCATGCCATGTTAAGTAGATTTATGTTTAAGTTTATGTCATGTATCATGCCATGTTAAGTATATTTATGTTTATGTTTATGCCATGTATCATGCCATGTTAAGTATATTTATGTTTATGCCATGTCTCATGCTATGTTAAGTGTATTTTATGTTCATGTACTATGCAAGAACTATGTCATGCTAAGTGATTTTAGATGCTTATGTCCTATGTAAAGAACCAAGTTATGTTCATGTTTCGTGTGCTTATGATTACTTTGATGAATGGTTTTAGTGAGTAGGAAAGAGTCTTACTAAGCCTATGTGCTTATAGTCTTATTTTCCTTATACCGCAGATCAAGCAGGAGGACGATGAGGAAGCAGCAGGAGGGGCAGGAACGTGTGTGTGGTAGTGACTTGGCCAAGAAAAAGATATATTTACAAATCTTATGCTAAATCTTTAAGTTTGCTACTTATGTGCCTAATGGATGGCTTATGTGACTTCATGACATGATGATAAGTATGGTGTTAATAATGCTAAGTTCCCATGTCACTATGTTAGGAAGGATAGCTAGGTGCATGTATGTGTAAGTTTAACTTATTCCACTGCATTACGATGTTCACATGCCCCTACATATGTTAGCGTAACGCCGCTTTATGAAAAAAAAACCGGGCGTTACAGACCGCGACTCCGAACCAAGTAAAATCCTTGTGTTCTGTGTGTTTAGTTTTAATTTTCCGCTGTGCATTCTCCTTTTCAATCCGAAACGATTTACGATATTCACCTCCCCCCCCTCTATTGTATTTTCTCAATCCAACAACTGGTATCAGAGCGGGGAAGCTAAAATTTGGTGCAACCACCAATTTGAGAGTTTTTCGGATTTTTTTCGAAATATTTTTTTTATTTTTTTCGATCAAATTTTTATCGTTAATCGAGTTTGGTGCAACACTGTAACACCCGCCCTTAATCCCCTAGGGATTCGGCGGCGCTACTTTAACTTTCGTACATTACAACTACACACATGCATTCATATTATTTTTTTTCAATCTAATCTATGCATGGGCATATGTATCATTAAAGCATGCAAGGTTCATGTAGCGGAAGCATAATTATTATTTTTTTTATTTAATCTAGCATGGACATCAAGTATTCATCTTCAAACATAGCATGTATATAAAAAGAGCATAACATGGGTTTAACATGACAAGTTCCAAAACTTGAAGCAACTATGAGCAAGATCCTTTTTATCCACCAGCACTATCACACACACACTTGCCCTTCTCCCGCAGCCTCCATAGTTTAGCATCCTTTATCTGTAGCATAAGGGAAAACACTAAACGATAAGCAATAGCTTAGTAAGACCCTGTCCTACTCACAAAACAGGATATCATGAAAAGGTAATAGAATATATCACATTCAAGCATGGTAAGCATTTAAGCATGTTAAACATCTAAGCATGTTAACTTCATAGGAAGGTTCTTTTGAAAACATATAAACATAATACTTGAACATAGCATAATCATTAGGGCCCGGCTTGTACTTCATGTTTTACGCGCGCCCCTAAATAGGAACGAGGTAGCTAATCCCGAACCACTAGGGTTTACTAGGCCTTCTCAAAAGTCCTTCAGCCTAGTATCATAATCATTTGACTCGCTTTAAGAGTCTATAGTACAAGCCATTACAAAATAAAATAGTTATCATGTTCTTCATTTTCATAAAGTATGCTCTTAGTCCCAACCTTCTAGGGATGCATTCTTTAGGCCCTAAGCCTTCTTCGTTCATGCCTTAAAGGGCTCATTCTTATGCATATGTATGCATTCATAATTATGATAATTAGCCTAGTATAAAGCATGCATTTCATGGGAGTAACCAAGGTTAGGGTCCAAGAGCTCTCTTTCTTGGCCGAAAGTTGTAATTTGGCTAGCATGCATTCCAATCAACATATCAAGAATCACACAAGCATGTCATATCCTACACAAGATCATTATCATGCATGGTATTTATTAATCCAATCCCAAGTATAGGGCCCTTTGGCCGAAAGTTAAGGGTGGAGGTAGCTTAGGTTTTTGACCTCAAACATCCCATACAAGTATCATATATATATACATCATGTATCATACTAACCATAGCATACATCATGGGGTAATCAACCTTCATAAACCTAATGTTCCATGCTTTGGCCGAATATCACATGCTAGGGAAAAATTAAGTTTTCCAATCAAACATTCCATTTAAACATCACTTGCATATACATATCATCATCCCAAACATAAGCATATCTCATAGGGTAGTTTATCCTTTACAAACCCTAACTTTAGGGTGTTGGCCGAATGGTGTAGGGTAGGGGGGATTAGGGTTTTTGGAAATCAAACCTTCACACAAATATTTACACAAACACCTCACATACATATCATGCAACATTATTAAACATGGATTTCATCATAGGTTAATCATGCATCCTAAACCCTAATTCTTCTAGGGTTGGCCGAAAGTGTAGGGTAGGAGGATTTAGGGTTTTTGAAATCAAACATTCATACAACCATTTATACAAACACCTTATCTACACTATCATGTCATACACTAACATAAGATACATCATAGAGTAATTCAACCCTTGAATCCCTAATTTTTCCATGTCTTGGCCGAAACTTGTAGGGGGCGCAAACCCTAATTTTTGTTATCACAACTTGAAGGAAATCAACATATAGGTATACCCTAAGTTCCAAGGGGTCTTCTCATGTATCAAAAAGTAACCAAGGCTTTCCCTTAAGGGGTGACCGAAACTTACCTAGGGCAAATCCCTATTTTCGCAAACTACAAGAAGAAGGAAATCATACACAGCAATTATGCTACAAGTGAGGGGCACTTACCTCTTTCGCTAAATATCCTTAAGGTATACCCTTAGTTCGGAGGGGATGTGCTTGTCCTTGCTCTTGAGGTCCTTGACTTCTTCTTGCCTTGCAAGAGATTCAAACCTTCAATGGGGTCTTGGGAGTGTCCCTTGGGATGAGACCCTTCCCTTGGATTTTCGAAAATCTCAAGGAGGAAGAGGAGTTTGAATTTCGAAAATTGAAGAGGGAGAAGGGAGTTAGGATTTCGAAAACTTGAAGAGGGAGAGTGAGTGAGGGGTTTGCAACAATGATGGTTAGCCCCTTAGCATTCCCTCTTATTTATACTAAGGGAAGAGGCAAGGTGCCTCTTCTCCAAGTGTCTCTTCACTAAGGGGTTTCTCATCAAGAGTCTCTTCCTCTACCCTTTCACATTCCCTAACCCTTAACAAGAATTTCCCTTCCTTTCTCTCAGAAATCCCCTGCTGGGTGAATTGGTTACTTCGTTGCTTTTCAAGGCTTTGCTTACTAAGAGTTCCAAGGTTCGATTCTCGGCAAGAGCATATTTTTGCTCCTCTTTGGTTTTCACTTTTGCAAAGCCCATTAGCCCAATTTACTCTCATATTCTCAAATCACATATTATGAAATCACATATTCTAATTTATGCAATCACATATTCTAATTTATGCAATTACATATTCCAATTCATGCAATCACATATTCTAATTTATGCAATTACATAACATTAAATCATGAAATCACAAAAATGTAATTTTATTCATTTATAAAATAAATGTCATACAATCTGATAATATATATTGACATTTTTGTGCTCTTTTTATAATCGAAAGCAAGCCCAAATATTTGGAGCGTTACAAACACCACTCGATAATTTTCTCTTTTTCTTCCCACACTACTAATCCAAGACCAAGTCTTGGGACGTGCTTTTTTTTTCTTTCTATTTTCAGTAAAATTCAAAATGGCTTTGCAAGAGGGCTTCAGTACCGCCAGACCACCACTCTTCAGTGGGGAGGATTTCTCCTACTAGAAGAGTCGGATGGAGGTCCACCTGAAAACTCAGGTGGACATGTGGATAATAATCCAGTCTGGTCTGGAAATCCCTAAAAATCCTGACGGAGTGCCACAATCCTACACCGAATGGGATACCGCCTTCAAAAGACAAATTGAAGTTGATGCTAAAACAACCCAAACACTCCAATGCGGCCTAACCAAAGAAGAGCTGAACCGGGTGGGTCCATTCAATATTGCAAAGGAACTCTGGGGTAAACTAATTGAGTAGCACGAAGGATCCTCCGACACCTGAATCAGCAAGAGAGACTTACTACTGAATAAGATGTATACAATCAAGATGAACGACAGCGAATCTGCAGCTCAACTCCACGCCAGAATTCAGGAGCTAATGAACGGTCTACACACAATCGGTCACAAGGTAGAAAACCGTGACCTGATCAGGTATGCTCTTAACGCTTTCCCGAGAAACACTTTGTGGGCATCTATGGTAGATGCGTATAAAGTTTCAAGGGATTTAACTAAAATTAAATTAGATGAGTTGTTTTCTGAATTAGAATTACATGAGCAGACTAACTGCACCCTGGCCGAGAAAGACATCGGTTTTGTTGTAGGTAAAACTGGAAAAATGACCAAGAAAAAGCCTCAACCTACACCCGAGTCTGATTCAGACTCTGACTCAGAAGACAGCGAAGGAGATCGACGTAAGCTGGTTCGGCTTGCATGAAACTACTACATGGAATTGAAGAATCAGTCCAATAGAAGAAAAGCCAGCCGAAAGAAGGAAGAACCAGCTGATCCTACAAATGAAAAGACCAAACCAAATGTGATCTGCTACGAATGCAAAAGGAAGGGTCACTACAAGAACGAATGCCCTAATCTGAAGGAAGCCAAGAAAACAAGAAGGAAGAAGGCCTTTCAAGCAACGTGGGACGAGTCTTCCTCTGAAGAAGAAGAAGAGGCCCCACAGTCGAATCTGCTCGCTCTGACTGCATCGGAAGAATTCGAGACCGAGTCAGAATCGGAGCTGGACGACGGCAAACTCACATTTTCAGAGGACGGCGAAATCACTGTAAGTGGGTTTTCTAAAAGTCAATTATCCGAATTAATTGTGTATCTTTCTCGCGACTTGGCGAAAGCCAAAATCCGAGTCGAGTCCTCCGACAGAAAGTAAAACTCCTTAAAGAGGGAGCTGACTCTAGATCCTTAACTGAGAAGGTTCAAGAAGAAACCTCTACTCAAGTTGAAAAACTTGAGAAAGAGAACTCCTCCTTGAAAACTCAAGTCAAGGACCTTAGAGCAGCCTTAGAACGGTTCACTTCTGGTTCCAAGGGTCTTGATATGATCCTTGGAAAACAGAAGTCAATTCTAAATCGATCCGGGTTAGGCTATCGAACCAAGTCTAGACAAAGATGTTACTATGCTGTACTGAATCAGTCTAGACCTAAAGTTCAGGCATGGGTACCCAAACTATGCCTGAACAACCAAACTGGGTCAAATCAATATTGGATCCCCAAGGACAAGATTCATATCTTGCTGAACCATTATCATGGCTTTAGTCCAGGGGGAGCCAATTTAAAAATAATTTTTATAGTTAAATAAATTCTTTTTCTTATTGTAAAATTACATGATTGCTTGTTTATTTATTTTTTGTAATTTATCATGCTTAGACTTAGGACTGATTAGAGTAAGGACTGAACCAATTAACTGAAATTTGAATAACCTAGTATTGGGTGGCGGTGAGATGATAGTACGTTAGGGAAACCTCTTCTAATAAGGTCAAGTATACAATACTTGGTCTCTTTAGACTGGTGATGAAGGATCGTCTAGGCGTGCTAGAGGTGGGGGGGGGGGGGTGAATAGCACTCTTTCGTCGTTGATCTCTACAAATCTGTTAGTGCAGCAGAAATAGTATGCAAATGAAAACAATTATAATGCTAACACTTATCGTTTACTTGGTATCCACCCGGATGGGTGACTAGTCCAAGGATCCACGCCGCGAGCACCACTTTTCACTATCGAAAACTCTCCTTGAGATGGAGAAACCTTTACAATCGATTTTCCTCTTTTCATATTACAGTACAATACAAGAGAGGAAAGGAAAAACACTCTTCAGACGAGCAGCACTTCGACACTGTACGAAACCGTACCGTGCTCGTGCAAAAAGGTGCTCCTTTTATAGGTGAACAGGACAAACTAGCAGTCTGTCCAGCACCGCACCAGTCGACTGCCCCATGGGGCAGTCGACTGGTCTAGCATTAATTGCTAGCCAACGGCTAGCCAACGACTAGTTTTCGGGGTATACCAGTCGACTGCCCTGCCTCACAGCTCAGCTTTAGCCACTTCAGACCTTCTCCTTCGCGTATGCCTTCAGGTCTGCTCCCTTGGCTTGCCTCTTGAAGTCCTCTTCCTCTGGCTATCATCTCTCGGATGCGCACGCAAGCCTTCCCTTGGCTTGCCTCCATGCCACCCTTCACGTGTGCCCTTGAAGTCCACTTCTCGGCTTGCCCTTGGAGCTCTCCTCCCTCGGCTCCCGTCCCTCGGATATGTCCACCATGTGTGATTCTCCAAGTCCTGCAAACTCAATCACACACATCAAATACAACATAACACTCTAACCTTAAACATATTCTCCCACACAAATCAAAACCATGATCTTCCAATCATTTAAGGGTTGATTGCCTCAACAGGTGAAACTAGCCGAAGCTACCGATCCAAGACTCAAACTAGTTAGACCAGAATTTTTCCAAAAGTAATTTTGAAAATGAAATTTCATTAAAAGACTTTGTCAAGGAAAGGGTTGATGATCCAATAAGGCTACGGGCAATGAAGGCCTAGTGCCTCGCCAAGATCTGGAAGCCAATTTTTGAAATTCAAATTCAAATTATTCTTTGTCAAATTCGAATCTAACACAAATTTTCAGTTAATTGTAGATTCAAACACTCCTTTTCAAAATAAATTCAAAACAAATTGCTTTCAAAATTAATTCAACTTTTGAAAAATAAATCATGATTTTTCAAATAATTCTATCTACTAAAACCTATCTCACAAAAACCCATAAGGCTAATATGATTGACAACTCTAGACTGGGTGAGATGGATAGATATTGTTGGGATCGGGTGCATGTCGACAAGGATATGAGTTCGTAAAATTTTAAATTTTTACGTGCAGCGGAAGAATTTGCATAAAATAATTTCCTAAATTATTTTAACTTCGTATCTAGCATGCAACCTTATAGTGTGTTGACATAATCATAAAATAAAACTTTGCAGAAAAGTAAACTAATTTACCAAGTACCTCGCGTAACTCGAAGTAAGGGACGATATCCAACCGTAGCGTCCCTTGGAAGCTCCGCCTCTATTCGCGTCCACGCCGAGTTCTCTTCGGGATGACTTCACAAAGTCACGAGTTTTGTGCCGACGAGAACTACTAGATTCTCTATAGGCACAACAAAGAAGATCAAGAGAAGAAAAGGAAACTAACCACCAAGAAAACGGAATCGAATTCCGAGAAGAGAGGAGTCGCTATCCGCTTCTTCTTCTTCTTGCTTCGTTTCTTCTTCTTCTTGAAGCTCAGGCAACCACCTTCTATGGGAGGAGTTGCGCCGGCCCTAGCTTGTGGAAGGGGCGCCGACCCTAATTGGTGAAGAGGGCGCCGGCCCTAAGGTAGGGGAGAAGAGAAAGGAGAAGAGAAAGAGAGGGAGAGAGGGAGCTACTTCTCTTTACAACTCAATTGGAATTAAGGGCTTGCCTTTGGTTCCTTTATATAGTAGCATCTCCCTTGCCAAGTCTCCTCTTAACAGAATTAACGGAATTAACGGAATTAACGGAATTAGTTATCATAAGAAATTTATCCTATAAATTCTCTTATGAATTATTCCATTTAAACCAAGTTTTATTATAACTAACTTTATAATAAAACCAATTAGTTATCATAAGAAATTTATCCTATAAATTCTCTTATGAATTTTATCATAACTAACTTTACAATAAAACTAATTAATTATCATAAGAAATTTATCCTATAAATTCTCTTATGAATTATTCCGTTTAAACCAAGTTTTATTATAACTAACTTTATAATAAAACTAATTAGTTATCATAAGAAATTTATCCTATAAATTCTCTTATGAATTATTCCGTTTAAACCAAGTTTTATTATAACTTACTTTATAATAAAACTAATTAGTTTATCATAAGAAATTTATCCTATAAATTCTCTTATGAATTACCAAGTTTTATTATAACTAACTTTATAATAAAACTAATTAATCTCTCCTTTTATTATGGAATAAATTTTATAAGAAATTTATAAACTTTCTTATTATGGAAAAATCAATTCATAATTGATTTTATAAAATTAAAATAAACTAATTCATGGATTATTTTAACTTCCATAAAAAGAATAAATTTCTATAAATTTATTTATATAAATTTCTTTATACAAATTTATTTATCCATAATTTATAAAATAAATCGCGCTAGATTTACTTTATTAATTAAACCAAAATTAATTGGTTTTCTCCCCAATAGGTGGTCGGCCATCCAAGGAGGGTTGGCACCCTCTTTGGTCGGCCCGAACCGAGCCGAACCAACGCGAATTAAACTCATTTAATTTGCCCAAAAAGCCTTCAAAAGACTTAGCCATTTTTAGCTTCCATTGCGCCTCTGATTAACTCAGATTCGACTTATTTCTCTTGATCGGAAAATCTAATTTTCAACTCGTTTTAAATCCCTCGGATTACTCGTAGTGCGTGTGACTAAATAGGCTTTCGATTTATGTTGGCTGTCTATAATCAACTAATTATAGAACGATCATGAGTGGCACCTAGTAGTACATCATGATGCCCAATTAATCGAAAGATCAACGGTTTGACCCCAGAAGAAATTATTCTGAAACCCTTCAGCAGCTCTAATGAATCGTGCCTCATTCTCTTCACCACCTTATACCCACTTGGTTCAGGACAAGGTCTATGGTGTCAGTCCCCACTAGGCTGACTACGTCACACCTAGCCCAAGTAGTGTCTTTCTCGTCCTTTGGATTTCTAATTACTCTAATGTATTTTAGAGACTCGCACTCTAAACATGATATACTCTGGCCAGAGGTTTTTGAGTAACAATCCGACGATAGGCCTGGGTATACAACTCCTCGCAAGGAGTGGTGAATCCTTTGTAGGCTGTTCAAACATCTTCGGGCACTTCGGCTTATATCCAATTATCCTGGGTCCACACCTCCTTGGAGATGCTTGCTTAAGATGTTAAAGTATAAGTCTCCATGACCAAGATGACATGAACACCGCAAGTCAAAGGAACATCGCACTTAAGCCGCAGCAAGAACTTCATTGACATATCTACATGTAGATTCCCATATGAAGTCTTTCAGCTAGTCACTCCAATGAACTAGTTCCCTTAACTAGCATCCATGTTTATCTCCGGACATCCCAATGTCACCAGCCAGTGAGAATCAGTTGATTAGAGAATAACCCATGCTAGTCTCAACAGAATTGATATTGTCCGTTTTTATCAATTCATCGACTAGGGATATTTTCAATACTTCACATTTGCGCATTTAGAGATAATCACTAGTTGTGATCTCATCACAAATTCTCTTATGCTGTGAGTTGTATTGCGGACATTCAGTAGATGAGTTTAAGATCCCAATCAAATACACAAGCATGTATACTCAAATAGTGAATTATCATTTATTAATATAAATATTTTACAATCATAAGGCGATTGTCTTAGGACACTTCTCTCATATCACTTACAAACTCCCACTTGGCCTAATGCCAATCACTACGGTATCCAATACCACAGGCTCTAACATGACCCTCAAACTTGCTTTGAGGCAAGGCCTTAGTTAAAGGATCCGCTATATTCCTTTCAGTGGGAACTCTTTCAATTTATATGTCATTCCTACTTATAATCTCTCTGATCAGATGATAGCGGCGAAGCACGTGTTTGGATCGCTGATGAGACCTTGGTTCCTTTGCTTGTGCAATAGCTCCATTGTTGTCACAGTAAATCGACACTGCATCATCAATGGTTGGAACCACGCCAAGTTCGGAGACGAACTTCTTGATCCAGACTACTTCCTTTGCTGCTTCCGAAGCTGCGATATATTCCGCTTCCGTGGTGGAATCCGCTACGGTGTCTTGTTTGGAACTTTTCCAACTTACTGTGCCTCCATTCAAAGTAAATACGTATCCAGACTGCGATTTGGAGTCATCCTTATCTGTCTGGAAACTGGCATCTGTATACCCACGTATTACCATATCTCCTTCTCCATATATTAGGAACACATCTTTAGTTCTTCTTAAGTACTTAAGGATTGTCTTAACAGCCGCCCAGTGATCCATTCCTGGATCCGACTGGTATCTGCTTGTGACGCTCAAAGCATACGATACATCAGACCTAGTACATAACATAGCATACATGATAGATCCTATCGCGGATGCATAGGGAATCTTATTCATGCAAATCCTCTCGTCTTCTGTGCGCGGACACATAGACTTTGAAAGGTTGATCCCATGCCTGATGGGAAGGTAACCTTTCTTGGATTCCGACATGCTAAACCTTTTTAGCACTCGGTCTATATATGTAGACTGCGAAAGACCAAGCAACCGTTTCGATCTATCTCTATAGATTCTAATACCAAGGATATAGGTTGCTTCTCCCAGGTCTTTCATGGAGAAAGTTTTGGACAACCAAATTTTAACTATCTGTAAGACTGAAATATCGTTTCCTATAAGTAAGATGTCGTCGACATATAATACTAGGAATACGACTGCACTCCCACTAACCTTCTTGTACACACAAGGTTCGTCAGGATTTTGTGAGAAATCAAACTCTTTGATTATCTCATCAAAACGGATGTTCCAGCTCCTAGATGCTTGCTTCAGTCCATATATGGATCGTCGAAGCTTGCATACTTTGGTTTTATCAACCGATGTGAAACCTTCAGGTTGTATCATGTATACATCCTCAAGCAGGTTTCCGTTAAGGAAAGCTGTTTTCACATCCATTTGCCATATCTCATAATCATAATGAGCTACAATGGCTAGGAGCATCCGAATGGATTTAAGCATAGCTACTGGCGAATAGGTTTCGTCATAATCAATTCCTTGCTTCTGACGATATCCTTTTGCCACTAATCTAGCTTTAAAGGTAACAACAATACCTTCCATGTCGGTTTTCTTCTTGAAAACCCACTTGCACCCTATGGGCTTAATCCCTTCAGGTGGTTTAACCAAGTCCCATACTTGGTTTTCGTACATGGAATCCATTTCCAACTTCATGGCCTCAAGCCATTTATCCCTTTCTGAATTTTTCAGAACATCTTCATAAATGATAGGTTCATCATCGCTTATGAGTAACACGTCGTTCGATTCACTTACGAGAAATCCGTATCTCTCTGGAATATTGCGTGTCCTATCAGACCTACGAAGAGGTGGTGTAGTTTTAGGTTCAACTGATATCTCATCATTATGAGGTATTGGTTGTGGGTCTAGACTAGGTGTCTCTGTAATGTCTATTAGAGTTTCTTGAACTTCATCAAGTTCAATCCCACTCCCACTGTTTTCTTGTAAAAGAAATTCTTTTTCTAGAAATACAGCATGCCTTGAAACAAACTCCTTTTGTTCCAAGGGATGATAGAATTGGTAACCCTTCGTTTCCTTAGGGTATCCAATAAATAGACATTTATCAGACTTAGCATCCAATTTGTCTGATACAATCCGCTTCACATAAGCAGGATAACCCCATATCTTAAGGTGAGTTAAGTGGGGTTTCTTACTATTCCATGTCTCATATGGAGTAGTAGAGACTACCTTGGTCGGGACTCTGTTTAGCAAGTAAACAGCTGTCTTGAGTGCATAGCCCCAAAAGGATTTTGGAAGAGTTGCATGATTCATCATCGACCTAACCATGTCCATCATGGTTGGGTTTCACCTCTCAGATACACCATTATGCTGTGGTGTATACGGCGGAGTCCATTGGGATAATATCCCATTGTCCCTTAGATAATCTTGAAACTCTTGACTTAAGTATTCACCACCCCGATCGGATCGAAGTATTTTAATACTTTTGCCAAGCTGTTTCTCTACTTCATTTCTGAACTCTTTGAATTTCTCAAAGGCTTCAGATTTGTGTTTCATCAAGAACATGTATCCGAATCATGAGTGATCATCAATGAAGGTGATGAAGTAGCTATAGCCTCCTTGTGCAAGAGTTGACATTGGTCCACATACATTGTAACGCCCGCCCCTCCTTACACTAGGGCAGGGTTACGCGAACATAAATTTTTTTTCGTTTTAGCGGAAGCATTTTGAAACTTGAAACTTGAACATGATACATGTATAATCTTGTACTTGAACATGTAAGGCATGAAACCATTTAAACATCTTAGACATTGAGGAGAGCATGCTAGGTACCTTCACATTCTTATTTGCATAATAGAAGCATGCCACATAGTCATTTCTTAAGACAGAGGAGTAAGTATGAGGAAGGATAACATAATACTAAAGTTCTTTAGCAAGTATAAGCTAAGTACATAACATATGAGCAAGAGTGAGCATGAAATATCCATATGAGTCTAATTATCTGCAAGTAGCAACTTAGTAAGTATGATTCAACATTTAACATGCAATACTATGCATAACTAAATAAAACATGAGTAGATCTTCTTCCACCATGCCACCACCACACACATCTTTGCCCCTCCTGCTGCTCCCTTTAGTTTATCCATTCCTTACCCTTTTCTGCAGTACAAGGGAAACATGGAAACTATAAGCATATAGCTTAGTAAGATCCTTTCCTACTCACAAAATCATACGTTCCATCAAGTAGAGAAAACATCATGTCATAACAGTGCATAGCATTAAAAACACTTAACTTAACATAGCATAAGGGAGCATATGTACTTATCATAAGAAGCATACTTGAACTTAACATAATTCACCTTTATAGCATAATAGTCATATAGTCATGACAAGAAATGTGAATGCAAGATGCTCTTTTGAAAACATGCATAGGATGAGTTCATGCATATGCTTTTCTTAAAATCATACATATAGGTACTTAAACATACATCCATCATCATTGGGGGATCCCGGCTTGTACCTCTTACATACATACATAATGCGCGCATCCCTAATAGGCCGAGGTAGCTAGTCTCTAACCTACTAGGGAAACTAGGTCCGTTCATAGTCCGTCGACCTAGGGGCATCCCCTTACTAGGTCCGTTCATAGTCCGTCGACCTAGGGGCTGCTTCCGGAGCCCACCCGTGGACCTTGCTAGGATCCGGTACAAGCCATACAAAGTAAAATAGCATACATGGATTTTATCATATCATAAGCATAGCATATTCTTGTTTCTTACTAGGTCCGTTCATAGTCCGTCGACCTAGGGGTTGCATAGCACATTCTTATCATATCATAAGCATATCATCATAACCTATCACATCATTGTCATATCATGAGCATGGCATGCCTCTTATCTTATCATGAAGAGTGCTCTTAGTCCCGACTTACAGGGAAGCATCTCTTAGGCATTTCATCATACATAAGTCATGCTTAACATAAGGGTGCTTAAAGAGCTTAAACATAGACATGTACATCATGATTCTTAGAGCATGAAAAAGCATGGGAAAAGACATGTTATCACCTATACTACTCATAGCATATCATGAGTATCCTTGGCGTGCCTAATTGGGGTTCTAGCTTCCCCCTTAGCCCACATTCATATTTAATCAGAAAATTCCAGCATATAAACTCTATGTTTAGAGCATGATAAACCATGAAAAACATTACCCTAACATCATACATTAAGGTAGGCATCATAGGGGAGACATTAGAAGGCATGTTGGGGTTGTTACCCCTTTTTAAGTCCTACTTATCATTCTTTACAGAAAATTCCAGCATACATACCTTAGTTTCTAAGCATGTTAAAACCATGAATAAACCATATTTACATCATATATCATCTTACATATCATAGGAAGGGTCATTTTCAAGCATACTAGGAGTTTAAACCTATCTAAGCCCTAAAAGAGGTCCTTGACCGAAAATTCCAGCAAGCCTACTCCGGGTTTTTGGGGGCTTAAGGACAAGGAAAACATCATATTATCATCATCTATTTAGTCACACATCATGAGGAAAAACATATGCAAGTATAGGAGTAATTTAAACTCTCGCAAGCCCTAAAAACCTTCTTAGCCGAAACATCAAGAGCTTCATCCTATGTTTAAACTATTTTAGGCACTCGAAACTATTGTAATGCAGGTGAGGGGATTACTTACCTCTTTTCGTTTGAATTATACTACCCTAACTCTTTAGGGTACCCTTTGGTTGAAAGAGATTGAGAGTTTCTTTGCTAAGACTTCCTCTAGAACCTTTGGCCCTAGTAGAGAGTAAGGTCCTTGGGTGAGATCTCCTTCCTTCCAAACCCCTAGGGTTGGAGCCCTAGGTTTACTTTTCGAAAATTGATAAGGGGAGGGGCTTGGGTTTCGGTGGAGAAGGGTGAGGAAGAAGAAGAAGAAGAGGAAGTTATTCCAACTTTCCTTATTTATACTTCTCTCATGAAAAGACATGTCTCTTCACTTCCCTAGCTTTTAACAAGCATGTTTCTTATTCCCTCTACATGAAACATTGCTTGGTTCATTGGTTATGACATGGTGAGTGCATCTAGGAGGTTCAAGGTTCAATTCTTGCTTCCTCCTTTTTATCACATTTTGCACTAATCCATATCAAAGCCCATTAAGCCAAGCCCATAATGAAATTTCATAATATTAATAATATTCCATGAATTCATAATATTCCATAATATTTCATGATAATATTTCATGAATTCCATAACATCTCATATTCATGAATTCATAATATTTAATAATAATATTTCATGAATTCATAATATTTCATAATATTTCATAATATTTCATGATAATATTTCATGAATTCCATAATATCTCATAATCATGAATTCATAATGTTTCATAATATTTCATGATAATATTTCATGAATTCCATAATATTTCCTATTCATGAATTCATAATGTTTCATAATATTTCATGATAATATTTCATGAATTCCATAATATCTCATATTCATGAATTCATAATGTTTCATAATAATATTTCATAATATTTCATATGGGAAATTTTGGGGTGTTACATACATCAGTATGTATTGTTGGTGCAGTTTGCACTAACGGTCAAACTCGGGTTTTGATGTATGACAAAGTGGTTAAAGTTAGGGTTGTTGGTTTTTAACCTCCTTACTAAGTGTGCAGGGTTGAAAGACGTAGGACCAGACACCAGGCTAAAGTCCAGGATGGTTGAGTCATGGCGGGAAGTCCAGTTGGGTCCGCGGGACCTGACAACTGGCTGAAGACCAAGTTGGTTGAGACTTGGCAGGAAGACCAGGATGGTTGAGTTCTGGCAGGAAATCCTGGTGGGTCAAGAGGTCAAGTAAAACTTCACAATGGGTAAGTAAGGTAAGTCACTGGAGGAGCGAACCAGTGAGGATGAGTCCAATCTTGGACTTTAGGCGCGGTCCAACTTAGACCCATTTTGGTGATCTAAGTTGAGTCCTGGTTAGATCCTGGTCTGGGAGACAGGATCTAATTAACTTAGAATTTTATCTTATTTTAGTCCAAATAAAATTGTGCTAACCTTGTTTTACATGATTAATTTTTTATTGGACTAACTTGGTTTTGCAAGGACTTTTTTGCAAAATTATGTTTTGGACTAACCCTGGATGCAGGACCAAAGGAAGGAGTGTCTGCAGCTCAGATAGCCTCAAAGGAGTGAGGTAGTAGCTGAGTAGGGCGCCCGGAGTGTCCCGGGCGCCCCCAAAGGCCATACAAAACAGGTAAAGCAAAAGAGGGTTCGAACACATGCTGGGCCGGGCGCCCCGGTGCTTCCGGGTGCCCCCGCTGCTCCCGGGCGCCCCCTGCGCTGTGGGCGCCCCCATGCACGTACATCGAACCAGAAGCCTTCGAAACCAAGAGATGAGGTTTGACCCGGTCAATACGGGCGCCCCGAACGACCCGGGCGCCCCGGTCAAAGCGGATCCAGAGGATCAGACGCGACCGAGGCTTGTGCGGATCAAAAGCCACGTGGGGGGCGCCCCCGACATCCCGGGCGCCCCCTAGCCCTATATAAAGGGCCCTCGACCCCAGGCTTCCTACAACAGTTTTTCCAATGCCTAAAAGTTCTACTACGCTTGCGCCTTGCTCCGGAAACGTCTCACCTCGAGCCGACGACGTCCTGCTGCCCCGAAAGAGTCGATCTACTCCGGACGTCGGTAAAAAGAAAAGTTTTTTTATACTTTATTGCATCTAATTACTTGAAAGTGTGGGGTTGTCGCACTTTCAATTCTTTTGTACTCGCCTACTCTATCGGGGTTGACCGGTAGAGAGTTTTAGTGGATTGCCCAACGGAAAGGTCCGAGGGACCTGGGCCTTCGAGTAGGAGTCGCCGAAGGCTCCGAACGAAGTAAAACTACCTGTGTCGTTTGTATCGGTTTTTCGTTCGTATTTTATTCTTTCCGCTGTGCACGCTTTTTAAAGCGATCTGATTTTTTAAAAAGTCACGTGATTCACCCCCCCTCTCACGTGCATCGATCCTACAAGTGGTATCAGAGCCTGGTACGCTCTGTATCGGTGCAACCACCATAAGAGCCGGGGGAAATCCAGTTTTTTTTTCGATTTTTGGTTTTTCGCTACACATAATCTAAATTTGGTATTCTTGCCTAAATTTAGTTATCTTTCTCGTTCGTTGGTTTTACTTGAATCTGGTGCAACACCATTCAAGTCGTTTTTCGTTAGTTTATCCTTTTCCGCACTACTAATCCAAGACCCAGTCTTGGAATATTGTGTCTACATTTATTTTGTGTGCACAGAATTTAAATGGCCCAAGGTGAAGGCTATAGCACTGCCCGCCCTCCCCTCTTTAATGGGGAAGACTTTCCCTACTGGAAGAGAAGGATGGAGGTTTATCTGAAGACCGACATGGATCAGTGGTTCGCAGTTCAAACAGGCTACACACCACCAATGGATGAGGGAAATAATGCTCCACTGAAGCCCGACAGATGGAACCCGGAGATGAAGAAAAAGGCTCAGACCGAGTTCAAAGCTCAGAACACCCTCCAGTGCGGACTTACCAAAGAGGAGCTAAATAGAATTGGACCAACCGACTCGGCAAAGGAGCTATGGGATAAATTAACATAATTACATGAAGGCACTTCTGATGCAAAGGTAACAAAGAGAGATCTGTTAATGAATAAGTTATTTAACATAAAAATGCAGGAAGGAGAATCAGCAAGTCAACTCCACGCCCGGATTAAAACTATATTGAATGGACTCCACATGATCGGGCACAAACAGGAGAACCGGGACATCATAAGGTATGCGTTAAATGCGTTCCCTAGAAATTCACTATGGGCATCTATTATAGATGCCTATAAAATTTCTAGGAACCTTTCAAAAATTAATCTGGATGAACTATTTTGTGAATTAGAGCTGCATGAGCAAACTAACGCCAAGGTCGAGAAAGGGCTAGCTTTATTTGCAAGTTCACCAAAAGAAGCCAAATCAAGAAGAAAAATTCAAGAAGAACCTGAAGATGAATCAGACTCTGACTCAGATGAAGAAGAACAACTGGTGAACTTGGTAAGAAAAATGTTCACCAGAAGGAAGAACAAAATTTCAAAGAAAGATATTCAAAAGGTAATGAAGCCCTCCAGCACTGAAGGTAAAAGCAAAATGATCTGCTTCGGCTGTAACAGAAAAGGGCACTTCAAACATGAATGCCCTTACAAGAAGGAGGACCAACCCACTAAGAACAAAAAGAAGAAGGCTCTTCAAGCCACGTGGGATGAAAGCTCGGACGATTCCAACGATGAACAACCAAAGAACGCAAGCTACCTCGCACTGATGGCAACCGGACCAGAATCGGACTCAGAGCACGACGAAGATTCCGAATACGAGTCGAGTCAAGAGATCGGACTCTTTTCGGACGACTCGACTAAGGTATATTTAGATTCAGTTAATCAAAAAATTTTTAAGATTATCTCTGCTTTAAATAAAAATTTGCTTGCATCTGAATCTAGAAATGACCAGCTCCTTAAGGAAAATCAAGGCCTTAAGGAGCAATTAATTAATACCAGAACATTAACTGAACAAACTCAAAAACAAAAATTAATTGAGCTTGAAACTGAAAACTCAAACCTAAAGGGCGAAGTCCTAAAACTTAAGGATCTACTAGCAACTTTCACAACCCGATCCAAGAATCTTGACCTTATTCTTGGATCACAAAAGGGCATGTACAACAAATCTGGGATAGGATATAAATCAAGATCGAACCAAAGATCCTTTATCTCCTTTATCCACCCCCGCAAAAATCAACGAAAAGCGTGCGTTCCGAAAGCTTATCTAACAAAGCAAGTAGGTCAGAATCAATTTTATGTCCCAAAAAGGGACATTCATTACATTGACCCTAGACACCCAGTCTACAATTTAGGGGGAGGCTCCAAATAAGTTGGCACCTCAAAATCAGCCTTTGCCCAGGTGGGTACATAGGACTAGCTTCAAGTTAATTTGACTCTTGTACTATTTAGTACCAGGGTTTTCAATGAGTAAGTTAAAAGTCCAACTTCTTTAAGCGGCTTTGCCTAGAAAATGATTGTTGCTCCAATAAGGCTTCGGCCAAAGAAGGCCACTGTGCCTCGCCATGGCCTGGAAGCCAATTATTGAAGTGTACTTTTTAATTACTACTTGTTAAACTTGGATCTAACACAAGGTCAAGTTAACTTTTCTAAACAAACTTAAAATCATCTCACAAAATCATAGGACTCCCTTGATTGATGACTTAGACCGAGTGAGATGAATAAGGATAACCAAATTCAAATTATTGATTGATAACTCAAACTTAAAATTCAAATTCAAATTCAAAAATTAAAATTTAAATTCAAATTCAAAAATTAAAATTCAAATTCAAAAATTAAAATTAAAATTCAAATTCAAAAAATAAAATTCAAATTCAAAAATTAAAATTCAAATTCAAATTCAAAAATTAAAATTCAAATTCAAATTCAAAAATTAAAATTCAAATTCAAATTCAAAAATTAAAATTAAAATTCAAATTTAAATATTAAAATTCAAATTCAAATTCAAAAATTAAAATTCAAATTCAAATTCAAAAATTAAAATTAATATTCAAATTCAAAAATTAAAATTCAAATTCAAATTCAAAACTTAAAATTAAAATTCAAATTCAAAAATTAAAATTCAAATTCAAATTCAAAAATTAAAATTCAAATTCAAAAATTAAAATTAAAATTCAAAACTCAAGTTTTTAAATCTTCTTAAATTTTTTCAAAAACTTAACCTAAGGACTAAACCTTTTACTTAACTGTAGGAAAATAAATGGATCATTGACAGTGGATGCTCCAGACACATGACTGGGGATCCCACCAAATTTACAGAACTCAAGTACAAAAGACTAGGGACTGTTGCTTTTGGAAACAACGGTAAACTTAAGGTAATTGGCCTAGGCAATATTGAACTTGAGTCTGATTTCATAATAACAAATGTATTACTTGTTGAAAATTTCAACTTCAATTTACTAAGCATTAGTCAATTGTGTGACACTGGTTATAAGGTTAGGTTCCTATCCAATGAATGTCTGATCAAACACAATGACAACCCAAACATCACACTTAGAGGACTTAGGCACAATAACATTTATGAAATTAAGCTAACCTGTCCCCTAGAAAACTGCCTCTTAACCCATAAGGATGAGACTTGGCTCTAGCATAGGAGACATTCACACACACACTTCAGAAAACTACCTAAACTAAATGGTTTAGTTAGAGGCCTACCAAAGTTATCTAACCTTGAGTCAACCTTATGTAATGCTTGTCAACAAGGAAAACAAACTAGGTCAACCCACAAACCAACTAATCAAACTTAAACCAAGTCAATTCTGGAATTAATTCACCTAGACCTATTTGACTCACATGGGGTTAAATCAATTAATGGGAACCTATACTGCCTAGTAATTATAGATGACTATTCAAGATTTACCTGGATAAAATTCTTAAAAAATAAAGATGAAATTTTGATACACTCACTCAATTTTGTAAATTAACAGAAAATGAAAAAGGGATTAAAATCAAAAGACTTAGGAGTGATAATGGCGGAGAATTCAAAAATCACAAATTTAATCAATTTTGTCTAGAAAATGGATACCATCACGAATTCTCTTGCCCTAAAACACCTCAACAAAATGGAGTTGTAGAAAGAAAAAATAGAACACTACAAGAAGCAGCTAGAACAATGCTAAATGAATACAACTCACCTAAATACCTTTGGGCTGAGGCTGTTAATACAACTTGTTATGTACAAAATAGAATAACTCTAATTAAAAACCTAGGAAAGACCTCCTTTGAAATCTATTATAACAAACAACCTAACATTAAATACCTTAAAGTATTTGGATGCAAAGTCTATATATTAAATACTAGAGAACACTTAGGAAAATTTACTTCTAAGGTTGAGGAAGGTATCTTTGTAGGTTATTCCCTTACTAGTAGAGCCTATAGAGTTTATAACAAAATTACCCTAAAAATTGAAGAAACTACAAATGTAAAATTTGATGAAAAATCTGACCCAAATAACTCTGATCAAACTATCTACCAACCAATTGACTTTGTTAGATCCAGTACTAACCCTGATGAAAGGCCAATTGAACACCAAAACGATGATCTAACTGAACCCACACCTGAAACTGAACCTAACCAACCCAGAACTATTCGAGTTAGCTCAACCCACCCAACTGATCAAATCATAGGTGATCCAGAACTAAGGGTTCAGACTAGATCAGCTTTTAGGAACCTTAGTCAAATTGTCTTGATTTCAAAAATTGAACCCAAGTCTATAGAAGAGTCCTTACTTGACCCTGATTGGATCATAGTCATGCAGGAAGAGTTAGCCCAATTTGAACGTAGTCAAGTCTGGGACTTAGTACCATTACCTAAAGGCAAGAAATTTATTGAAACTAAATGGGTCTTTAGGAATAAATTTAACGAACAAGGAGAAACAGTCAGGAATAAGGCTAGGTTAGTAGCTAAGGGGTTTAGCCAAGTAGAAGGTCTTGATTATGATGAAACCTATGCCCCTGTAGCTAGACTTGAATCCATTAGAATGCTCTTAAGTTATGCAGCCCATAAGGGATTTAAGCTTTATCAAATGTATGTTAAGTCAGCCTTCCTAAATGGCCTAATCAAAGAAGAGGTTTATGTAGGTCAACCCCCTGGTTTTGAAAGCTTAGAACACCCTGACTATGTCTTTAGACTTAAGAAAGCCCTATATGGACTTAAGCAAGCACCTAGGGCCTGGTATGAAAGACTGTCTAACTACTTAGTTTCAAAAGGTTTTAACCAAGGCAAAATTGACCCAACACTATTTGTTAAAACCCTAAAAATGATATTTTTGTAGCCCAAGTATATGTAGATGATATAGTATTTGGCTCAACTAACTCAGACTTTTTACAAGATTTCACAACGATAATGGAAACTGAATTTGAAATGAGTTTAGTAGGTCAATTAACTTTCTTTTTAGGACTACAAATAAAACAGACCAGTGAGGGTACCTTTGTCTATCAACAAAAATACACAAAAGAACTACTTAGAAAATTTGGAATGGATAATACAAAAGAGATTACGACACCAATGGCTACCAATCAAACTATAGATAGTGACCCAAAAGGCAAACCTGTTGACCTTAAGTACTATAGAAGTGCTATAGGAAGCCTACTTTACTTAACTGCAAGCCGACCTGATATTCTTTTTGCAGTTAGTATGTGTGCTAGATATCAAACATGTGCTAAAGAGTCACACCTAACCCTAGTTAAAAGAATATTTAGGTACCTTAAAGGAACAGAAAGATTAGGAATTTGGTACCCTAGAACAGCCCAGTTTGAGCTTATTGGATATTCTGACTCAGACTATGCTGGCTGTAAATTAGACAGAAAAAGTACCAGTGGTGGATGCCAACTTCTAGGACCCTCACTAGTTAGTTGGTTTAGTAGAAAACAATACTGTGTTGCCGTATCCACCACTGAAGCTGAGTACATAGCTATGGGTGAGTGTGTAGCCCAACTACTCTGGATGATGCATACCCTAAAGGACCTTCACTTAGATTTTAAACAAGTCAAAATTTTTATAGATAACCTAAGTTCAATCAATTTAACCAAAAACCCAATCCAACACTCTAGGACCAAACATATAGAAATCAAACACCATTTTGTCAGAGATCATGTAAATAAAGGAGAAATTGAACTTAACCATGTTGAATCTAAGTCTAACCTAGCTGAAATATTTACCAAACCACTTCCTGAATCTGAATTTAGCAACTTAAGAAGATTAATAGGAATGTGTGTTATAGACTAGGACTGACCGTATAAGCTTAGGTTGACGTTTGGTTTAACTAATTAAGCTTGTGAGTTTAAAAACATGGATTTCTCAAACTTGTTATTCAAAAGTTTATTGTCTTTCAAAATTTAACTTAAACACGGACTTTTCAAAATTATTTTTCAAAAACTTTATTGTCTTTCAAAATTTGATTTTCAAAACTGGCAGACTTAGCCTAAGCTTGACCCCTAGAATTGCATGAACCTATAGATTTAGGTAGCCGCATCTCACATGTAACGCCCCGAAATTTCCCATATGAAATATTAGGAAATATATAAATTCATGAATATGAAATATTATGGAATTCATGAAATAGTATCATGAAATATTATGAAATATTATGAATTCATAAATATGAAATATTATGGAATTCATGAAATAATATCATGAAATATTATGAAATATTATGAATTCATAAATATGAAATATTATGGAATTCATGAAATAGTATCATGAAATATTATGAAATATTATGAATTCATAAATATGAAATATTATGGAATTCATGAAATAGTATCATGAAATATTATGAAATATTATGAATTCATAAATATGAAAGATTATGGAATTCATGAAATAGTATCATGAAATATTATGAAATATTATGAATTCATAAATATGAAATGTTATGGAATTCATGAAATAGTATCATGAAATATTATGAAATATTATGAATTCATAGATATGAAATATTATGGAATTCATGAAATAGTATCATGAAATATTATGAATTCATGAAAATGAAATATTATAGAATTCATGAAATATTATCAAGAAATATTATGAAATATTATGATTTTATGAAATATTAATAATATTATGAAATTTCATGATGGGCTTGGCTTGAATGGGCTTAGATGTGGATTAGTGCAAAATGTGATAAAAAAGAGGAAGCAAGGATTGAACCTTGAACCTCCTTGTTGCACTCACCATGTCATAACCAATGCACCAAGCTATGTTTCTTGTTAGAGAAGGAGAAACATGCTTGTTAAAGCGAGGAAAGTGAAGAGACATGTCTCTTCATGAGAAAAGTATAAATAAGGGAAAGGGAAGTTGGAATAACTTCCTCTTCTTCTTCCTCTTCACTTCCCCACCGAAACCAAGCCCTCCCATTCTCCATTTTTCGAAAAGTAAAACCTAGGGTTTCAACCCTAGGGGTTTGGAAAGAAGGAGATCTCACCCAAGGACCTTGCTCTCTCTACTAGGGCCAAGGGTTCTATAGAAGTACTAGGAAGGAGAACATTCACTTTCCTTCAACCAAGGGCATCTTAAGAGTTTAGAGAAGGAGAAAATCAAGCGAAAGGATGTAAGTATCCCCTCGCCTGCAGTGTAATAGTTATAGTATGTTTTCTCCTTGATTGTTTTAGGAAATGGGGACTTTTTCCCCTTTATATGTTTCGGCCACCCCCTTAGGGGAAGGCCTTGGTTCTTTCCTTGATACATGAGAAGGCTTTTGAGACTTAGAGTATATATGTGTGTTAATTTTCTTCATGATGGCATGAACAAAAGGAAGAAAGAAACTAGGGTTTCACCCTTGGAAGGTTTCGGCCACCCCCTTGAGGGAAGGCCTTGGTTCCTTTTTGGTTACATGAGTAGACCCTTGGGACTTAGGATATATGGATATGTGGTTTATGAAAATTGTTGTGATAGCAAAACCTAGGGTTTGGAACTTGGATGGGTTTCGGCCAAGGCTTAGAAAAAAAGGGTTAGTGAGGGTTGAATTATCCTACAATATATCCATGTTTAAGATAAGTATACAAGGTGTTCGAATAAATGTATGTGTGAATGATTAATGCAAAAGTCCTAATATTTCCCTACTCTTGATGTTTCGGCCAACCCACTAGGACTAGGGTTTGTAAAGGCCAAACTACCCTATGATATATGTTTATGGTTGGGGATGATCATATGTATATGTATGTGGTGTTAAATGGAATGGTTGATAAGGAAACCTTAATTGATAGCATGCTTTGATATGTTTATATATGAGGTGTTTAAATGAGATGTCTGATTGAAATCTTAATTGATAGCATGCTACCACTTTCTATGATATGAGTATGACCTATGTGACCAAAGCTTGTCAGGTCTAAGGTAGGTTAAGTGGTTGAAATATGATGCATGATGAAATATGATGAACATGTATGAAATGTGATGTATATATGAACATGTATGACATATGATGCATGTATGAACATGTATGAAATATGATGAATATATGAACATGTATGAAATATAATGTATGTATGAGCATGCCTTATAGCCCATGGGGTACATTTATGAAATTGCATGTGATATGTTAAAATGCTTGAATGGATACTCAAATAGTATGGGATCAAGAGCACCCGAATGTGTGGTGTGTCCCTAGGGGATCAAGAACACCCTTGAAGAGTGGTGTGTCCCATAAGAGTAAATATGGAGTATTCCTTAGCATATATGTAACAGCATGATAAGTATTTTACTTTTGAAGTTGTGTACCCGACTCGGAAGGGGGTCGTTAAATAAATCCGGGGTGCATGTTAACGTGACTCCGGTAGGACGGAAGGGTCCTGCTCTAATGACTTGGTGGCTCGCTACCCCAACTCATTAGGGAACGCGCAATAGTTCCGCGCGATAGTTGGTACACAACAGGGCCCGATATGATATGGATGTATTTTTAAGTAATACCATTATGGAATCGTTTTGAAAACATTCATTGAAAACATTTGTTAAATGTGAAGAGTATGCTTATGGTACTTGATACTGCATGCTTAGAAACTTAGATGTTTAATATGCTTTGATGAACTTATGCTTATGATTGAATTTGTGTACATATTATATTCTTTTGAACGGATTTCGCGAGTAGGACAGGATCCTTACTAAGCATTGTGCTTACTAGTTTATGTGTTATCTTATGCTGCAGATAACACTTAAATGGAAGGCAGAGGCAGGAGGCTGAAGATGTGTGGGGTGGTGGCTCGGGAAGAAAGATTTCTATATCTACATATTTATGCTTATGTTATGCTCCTTGACAATGAATGATAGTGATTAGGATTGATATTGCATGATAATAGTTACACTTGGAATTTTCATATACTTGATTTATTGGATTATATTATGGTGTGAAATAATATGTGAACCTATCATGTTATATAATGTCGTTCTAGTATAGTGGTAAGTATTCTTGCATTGTTGTTTTAATGTCATGCTAGGGGATAGAAATAGAAAAAAAAATATTACTATATGATTGAATGTACGTAACCCCGCCCCGAGAGTAGATATAAGGGCGGGTGTTACATCACAAAACACATTAAGATTAACTTGTTTGTGTTTGCAAAAACATAGAACGGTTGTGAGATGCATAGGACTGCCTGGACTTCCGAATGCTTAAGTCAGTGCATCACAGTAAGTCTGGGCGTAAAATACCAACATTACAGTGATCAAGTCAAGTAGTCTTGCACTAATATCTGAGCTAGACATTATTACTTGACTTGACTAACCCAGTGAACACTACTATCATCTAGATAGTTAGTCAGTAACTAGGGTTAGACACATGAAAAGGGACCACAATCATTACTTGGTCCAGGGGGAGCAGAGGTCAAAATACTTTTTCAAAATGTCATTTTTGACAAAACACATTTGAAAATTTTGATAAAAGTTGATCCCTAAAAATTTTGTTTAAAGAAAATTTTTTTGAAAGCTAAGTTAATAGATTTAAGACTATTTTTTCTAACACTTAGCCTATATTTTTACTCCCTTAAACTTGTTATGCTTATATCTTTTTTGATGAATGACAAAGGGGGAGAGTAGGGTAAAAGGGTTAGAAAATTGCAAACAGCATGCTTATTTAACATTTATTTAACTCTGCTTTCTTGTGTGCAGCAACTTTCATACCTATGTGTGTGTTATATTGTTTGCATGCTTTATTGTTTGCATGTTTATGCAAGTTCATATCTGTTGTTTTTTTCTAACTTTAACCTGAGTTGTCAATACATCAAAAAGGGGGAGATTGTTGGTGCAGTTTGCACTAACGGTCAAACTCGGGTTTTGATGTATGACAAAGTGGTTAAAGTTAGGGTTGTTGGTTTTTAACCTCCTTACTAAGTGTGCAGGGTTGAAAGACGTAGGACCAGACACCAGGCTGAAGTCCAGGATGGTTGAGTCCTGGCGGGAAGTCCAGTTGGGTCCGCGGGACCTGACAACTGGCTGAAGACCAAGTTGGTTGAGACTTGGCAGGAAGACCAGGATGGTTGAGTTCTGGCAGAAAATCCTGGTGGGTCAAGAGGTCAAGTAAAACTGCACAATGGGTAAGTAAGGCAAGTCACTGGAGGAGCGAACCAGTGAGGACGAGTCCAATCTTGGACTTTAGGCGCGGTCCAACTTAGACCCATTTGGGTGATCTAAGTTGAGTCCTGGTTAGATCCTGGTCTGGGAGACAGGATCTAATTAACTTAGAATTTTATCTTATTTTAGTCCAAATAAAATTGTGCTAACCTTGTTTTACATGATTAATTTTTTATTAGACTAACTTGGTTTTGCAGGGACTTTTTTGCAAAATTGTGTTTTGGACTAACCCTGGATGCAGGACCAAAGGAAGGAGTGTCTGCAGCTCAGATAGCCTCAAAGGAGTGAGGTAGTAGCTGAGTAGGGCGCCCGGAGTGTCCCGGGCGCCCCCAAGGGCCATACAAAACAGGTAAAGCAAAAGAGGGTTCGAACACATGCTGGGCCGGGCGCCCCCGCTGCTCCCGGGCGCCCCCTGCGCTGCGGGCGCCCCCATGCACGTACATCGAACCAGAAGCCTTCGTAACCAAGAGATGAGGTTTGACCCGGTCAATACGGGCGCCCCGAACGACCCGGGCGCCCCGGTCAAAGCGGATCCAGAGGATCAGACGCGACCGAGGCTTGTGCGGATCAAAAGCCACGTGGGGGGCGCCCCCGACATCTCGGGCGCCCCCTAGCCCTATATAAAGGGCCCTCGACCCCAGGCTTCCTACAACAGTTTTTCCAACGCCTAAAAGTTCTACTACGCTTGCGCCTTGCTCCGGAAATGCCTCACCTCGAGCCGACGACGTCCTGCTGCCCCGAAAGAGTCGATCTACTCCGGACATCGGTAA
The DNA here is from genome assembly GCA_024364735.1 of Boesenbergia rotunda. NCBI lineage: Eukaryota > Viridiplantae > Streptophyta > Magnoliopsida > Zingiberales > Zingiberaceae > Boesenbergia > Boesenbergia rotunda. The sequence goes on along the minus strand of JAGFNQ010005031.1, from coordinate 1,770,936 downwards.
AAAGAAAAGTTTTTTTATACTTTATTGCATCTAATTACTTGAAAGTGTGGGGTTCTCGCACTTTCAATTCTTTTGTACTCGCCTACTCTATCGGGGTTGACCGGTAGAGAGTTTTAGTGGATTGCCCAACGAAAAGGTCCGAGCGACCTGGGCCTTCGACTAGGAGTCGCCGAAGGCTCCGAACGAAGTAAAACTACCTGTGTTGTTTGTATCGGTTTTTCGTTCGTATTTTATTCTTTCCGCTGTGCACGCTTTTTAAAGCGATCTGATTTTTTAAAAAGTCACGTGATTCACCCCCCCCCCTCTCACGTGCATCAATCCTACATGTATTATACCAAGCAATTCTCCCACTGGATTATCTTTTCCGGAAAAGGGTAATTTGGTCATCTTGCCTTTTAAGCATGATTCGCATGTATCAAATGAATCGGGTTCAAATGATTCCAAAATTCCACATCGGTGCAATTCGGTCATGCGTTTCTTACTTATATGGCCAAGACGACAATGCCAAGTGTAGGAGTCTATTCGATTATCTATTCGAGCACGTTTGTTGCTAACTTCGATATTGAAAATGTCACTGGATAAATCTAACATGTAGATTCCATTGCACAAAGTTCCATTCCCATAAAGAACACCATTTAAAGTTATGTAACAACAATTGTTACTAAAAGTTAAATGATAACTCTTTTCATTCAGACATGAAATAGATACAATGTTCTTTATTAACGAAGGAACGAAATAACAATTATCCAATCCTAAGACACGTCCAGTGGGGAGCTTTAGCAAATACGTTCCGATGGCAACAGCAGCAATCTTTGCTCCGTTTCCAACTCGTAAATTCGCTTCTCCCTTGACAAGTCTTCTTCTATTCCTTAGCCCTTGTATGTCATTACATATATGTGAGCTACACCCAGTATCAAGTACCCATGTGTTTGAGGAAATAGAGTGACATTCAATAACGAAGATACTTGAAGAGGATGGGGCATCGGATGCCTTCTCTTTCAAGGACTCAAGATAAATCTTGCAGTTTCTTCGCAAGTGACCCTCCTTGCCACAGTGATGGCAAGTGCCATTTAGGGTATTTTCAGTCTTTTTGGTCTTTTTCTTTTTCCCTTTATTCTATTCTTTGGCCTTCCTCTTAGAACCTTTCATCGAGGAACCAACTAACAGCACCGCCTTCTGTTCCTTCTTCACAAAAGGCACTACAGTCTTCAGCAGGTTAAGCAACTTAGGAAACTGGTCTGGAGTTGCATTTTTTTAGGAGGACGGTTGGGAAGTAGATCTTCAAGGACATAAGCAAGCTTCTCTGCCTTGAGGGCTATCCTCAGGTTTCGAAGCCAGTCCATGAAGTTTGGCCTAGTCAGTTTATTGGTGTCCAAAATGGAACGCAAGTTTAGGGAAGACATGATCGAGTGATTATCCTAGAAATACAAATTGAGCTTATGTGAGAAGAATGATTAAAGAATGTATCTTTATACATAAATTAAATCCTATTTATTTTACGAATTGAGTCACCCTTATTATCAATTCGGGAGATCGTAGGAACATCTCCAAATAGGTTGATATCCAACCATAGATAAGAACCACCATGGCTGTGGCCATCAAGTTTTTCTTAGCTATGAAGGTAGGTAATTTTACCGATTACACATCACATATATATAACTATCACTTTATGCTATCAACTAATTGAATGTTTGCATAAATCATTGGGTCGTTAACTCATTAACAAGTATGTATCATTATACATAGCACCCAACTGCACCTCTCTTTACATCGACCTTGGCTGTGGCACAACAAATCGATGCTCCAAGCTTAAGGCTGACCCATTAATCAAGAAATAGTTTTAACATGGTTAGAGCTCATTCAATCGCTTAGTCAGGCTTGGATGTGTCCAACAACCAAAACTAATGATTGACCTCTGACTCGAACTATATTATTCATCAACTAATTCCATGGTTTGAACATGTTGAGGTTCAAGTCGGGCATGGATGTGTTCATCAACCCAAGCGAGAAACAAAACTCCGATTCTAACCATATTAATGGAAGGTGTTGGCCATAATATTTTGTAAGGGGTTTTGGGTCTCATCCTTTCTTTTCTAAGCACATTCATGACATAGAATTATGTCATGACTAACGATTTCCTTAATTAAGTATGTATGTGACTTAAGTTATCAAGTCTCATTAATTGAATTAGGAACCGGATTTCCTAATTCCATTTCATACTTAATTAAAGGAATTGTTTTGGGAATCAATTTCCTAAATTGTCATAATTAATTTCGGAAATAATATGTTCAAGACTTTGATTTCCCTAAATCAAATCTTATTCAATTAAGAGATGAATCCCTTAATTCAACTACATATTATTTTCATGAAAATCTCATTTAAGAAAACAATATGTAAGAGCATCACCTCTTAAACATATTTTATTCATGGATTTAATTAATTACAACAAATCATTTTCTAAGGGTGGCTCCCCGAGGCTCAGATACCCAAAGAAAAGTAATGTGTTGTAAATCCAATTGGACGGCTCCCCGAGGCTCAATCCAAATCAAACATGACAATTTCAATTAAAAATTGGGAAATTAAATTATAACAACTAACTTTAAATTGGACGGCTCCCCGAGGCTCAATCCAAAATAAAGAATTTTGTTGTCAATTCAAAAACCAATTCAAATTTAATTGTCAATTAACTGTCCATGAATTTGCCTAGACATTCTTAAAAGAAAATGCCCAAAATTGCGAGATTTCAAAAATAGGTTTTCAGAATAATTGTAAGTTTCCGGTACAAAGAAAACTTACATATTTCCAAAATTGGAAAATTTCTAAAATAGAAATATTTCGAAAATTGGAAAGTTTCCAATGATGGGAAGTTTTCGAAATTATTATAAAATTTCAGAAAATAGAAAATTTCAAACGTTTGCGAAATTTCATGAGGATTTCCAAACTTTGAAATTCCTAAATCTAAAATTTATTATAATTTGAAAGTTTCCATAATTAAAAATTTTTTCCGAAATTGAGATCATGACAAAGTTTTCCACAAAACAATTATATGATTAAGTCGAACACTAACCGGCTCTGATACCATTGTTGGGACCGAGTGCATGTCGACAAGGATACGAGTTCGTAAAATTTTAAATTTTTACGTGCAGCGGAAGAATTTGCATAAAATAATTTCCTAAATTATTTTAACTTCGTATCTAGCATGCAACCTTATAGTGTGTTGACATAATCATAAAATAAAACTTTGCGAAAAAGTAAACTAATTTACCAAGTACCTTGCGTAACTCGAAGTAAGGAACGAGATCCAACCGTAGCGTCCCTTGGAAGCTCCGCCTCTATTCGCGTCCACGCCGAGTTCTCTTCGGGATGACTTCGCAAAGTCACGAGTTTTGTGCCAACGAGAACTACTAGATTCTCTATAGGCACAACAAAGAAGATCAAGAGAAGAAAAGGAAACTAACCACCAAGAAAATGAAATCGAATTCCGAGAAGAGAGGAGTCGCTATCCGCTTCTTCTTCTTCTTGCTTCGTTTCTTCTTCTTCTTGAAGCTCACGGCAACCACCTTCTATGGGAGGAGTTGCGCCGGCCCTAGCTTGTGGAAGGGGCGCCGGCCCTAATTGGTGAAGAGGGCGCCGACCCTAAGGTAGGGGAGAAGAGAAAGGAGAAGAGAAAGAGACAGAGAGAGGGAGCTACTTCTCTTGACAACTCAATTGGAATTAAGGGCTTGCCTTTGGTTCCTTTATATAGTAGCATCTCCCTTGCCAAGTCTCCTCTTAACAGAATTAACGGAATTAACGGAATTAGTTATCATAAGAAATTTATCCTATAAATTCTCTTATGAATTATTCCGTTTAAACCAAGTTTTATTATAACTAACTTTATAATAAAACCAATTAGTTATCATAAGAAATTTATCCTATAAATTCTCTTATGAATTTTATCATAATTAACTTTACAATAAAACTAATTAATTATCATAAGAAATTTATCCTATAAATTCTCTTATGAATTATTCCGTTTAAACCAAGTTTTATTATAACTAACTTTATAATAAAACTAATTAGTTATCATAAGAAATTTATCCTATAAATTCTCTTATGAATTATTCCGTTTAAACCAAGTTTTATTATAACTTACTTTATAATAAAACTAATTAGTTTATCATAAGAAATTTATCCTATAAATTCTCTTATGAATTACCAAGTTTTATTATAACTAACTTTATAATAAAACTAATTAATCTCTCCTTTTATTATGGAATAAATTTTATAAGAAATTTATAAACTTTCTTATTATGGAAAAATCAATTCATAATTGATTTTATAAAATTAAAATAAACCAATTCATGGATTATTTTAACTTCCATAAAAAGAATAAATTTCTATAAATTTATTTATATAAATTTCTTTATACAAATTTATTTATCCATAATTTATAAAATAAATCGCGCTAGATTTACTTTATTAATTAAACCAAAATTAATTGGTTTTCTCCCCAATAGGTGGTCGTCCATCCAAGGAGGGTTGGCACCATCTTTGGTCGGCCCGAACCGAGCCGAACCAACGCGAATTAAACTCATTTAATTTGCCCAAAAAGCCTTCAAAAGACTTAGCTATTTTTAGCTTCCATTGCGCCTCTGATTAACTCATATTCGACTTATTTCTCTTGATCTGAAAATCTAATTTTCAACTCGTTTTAAATCCCTCGGATTACTCGTAGTGCGTGTGACTAAATAGGCTTTCGATTTATGTTGGCCGTCTATAATCAACTAATTATAGAACGATCATGAGTGACACCTAGTAGTACATCATGATCCCCAATTAATCGAATGATTAACGGTTTGACCCCAGAAGAAATTATTCTGAAACCCTTCAGCAGCTCTAATGAATCGTGCCTCATTCCCTTCACCACCTTATACCCACTTGGTTCAGGACACGGTCTATGGTGTCAGTCCCCACTAGGCTGACTACGTCACACCTAGCCCAAGTAGTGTCTTTCTCGTCCTTTGGATTTCTAATTACTCTCATGTATTTTAGAGACTCGCACTCTAAACATGATATACTCTGGCCAGAGGTTTTTGAGTAACAATCCGACGATAGGCCTGGGTATACAACTCCTCGCAAGGATTGGTGAATCCTTTGTAGGCTGTTCAAACATCTTCGGGCACTTCGGCTTATACCCAATCATCCTGGGTCCACACCTCCTTGGAGATGCTTGCTTAAGATGTTAAAGTATAAGTCTCCATGACCAAGATGACTTGAACACCGCAAGTCAAAGGAACATCGCACTTAAGCCGCAGCAAGAACTTCATTGACATATCTACATGTAGATTCCCATATGAAGTCTTTCAGCTAGTCACTCCAATGAACTAGTTCCCTTAACTAGCATCCATGTTTATCTCCGGACATCCCAATGTCACCAGCCAGTGAGAATCAGTTGATTAGAGAATAACCCATGCTATTCTCAACAGAATTGATAGTGTCCGTTTTTATCAATTCATCGACTAGGGATATTTTCAATACTTCACATTTGCGCATTTAGAGATAATCACTAGTTGTGATCTCATCACAAATTCTCTTATGCTGTGAGTTGTATTGCGGACATTCAGTAGATGAGTTTAAGATCCCAATCAAATACACAAGCATGTATACTCAAATAGTAAATTATCATTTATTAATATAAATGTTTTACAATCATAAGGCGATTGCCTTATGACACTTCTCTCATATCACTTACAGATATAACTTAACTAGAATTCATCTGATTCCTATACTTTTGTCAAGTACAGACATTAAAACTTGTAATTTAGAACTAAGTTGACTGTTGCCTGGTTAATTCAGTTAAACTAGTCAAAATAGTCAATACTAGTCAAAATAGTCAAACCTGGTTGGAACTGGTCAAAAAAATAGTCAAACCATGATCAAACAGTCAAATTCGGTCAACAAAACAGCAAGAGCTATCATAGCCCGGGCGCCCGTGACCCATCGGGCGCCCCCTTTGGCTTTTCTCTTCTCAACAAGGCAGGAAAGCTGCCATCTCTTCTTGACATGGCCGCCCAGGCCCTTACGGGGGCCCCCAGGACCATCTAAAGATGGAATTTTGCCAGCTCTCCCTAACTGGGGCGCCCAGGCCCATACGGGCGCCCCCAGAACCAAGTCAAAAGCTGCCAAGCAACCTACCTCCTGACCGGGGCGCCCTCGACTATCAGGGCACCCTCAGACCCTTCATCCGAACCCTATAAAAGGCCCCCAAGACCACATTCACATACCACACCAAAAAAACCACTTCTCCTCTCTAACTCTTCTCCTTCCAAGACGACCAAGCGACCTTCTCGTGCCTTCAACCATGCCTCCCCGAACGGCTACTCGGTATCATTTTTTTGCATTTATAATTATTTTTTTAATTTTTTTGTTAAACGCATGTTTCTTATCTTAGAAAACGTCGTGCAAGTCAATCAAACCCCGGGACCCAACCTAGCCCCGATCCTAGGTTTCCGACCTTGGAACTTTGTATCAAATTTGCTAGAATAACTTATAAACCTATTAAGACGAGCTTCCTAAATCGACTATTCTTCACACAATCCTGTCCATTGGCCATGAATGTTATCAACTTTTACCAACTAGACAACCTTGTTTTCTGCACTCATCCTATCAACACAACCCTATGTGCAGAATTCTACAACAATATAGTTAGACAAGATACCCTTAACTTTGTTACCACAGTACAAGGGATGCCTTTAACAATCACACCCTCCTTGCTGAACAGATTTCTTGTACTATGACCTTCTTAGTCCACTTTCTGCTGCTATCCCCCTAGAGATCCTCCCTTTGATGCCCCCTACTCCCACATTGACCTCGACACTCTTCATTCCTACTTCTATGGAGACGCTCGAAACCCGCCTGATAGACGATTTCAGTCTGTAGATCTCCAAGTCCAAGACTACGCACTTTATAGAGTCATAATCCGTTGCATCCTACCTTTGTCCACTAGAGACGTCGCGACCATGCGACCATTCCACACCTTTCTACTGTACGCATTAATCCACCACCTAGACATAGACATTGGACTTCACATGTTCCACACCATCTTACATGCGTCCAGTGTTACCACTCAGGGTCGGGTAAACATCCCCTACAGCCACATCATCACCTCTATTCTTCATCATCACGGTCACAACATTACCGTAGGAGAGATGACCGCGATGACCGAGTTTGATGAAATAGGATATAGAAACTTTTCCCTAGCTGGCGTAGAGGTCTCGGGTACCGGGGGATTATCCTGGAGACGTTAGAGAGCCGGAGTCCAGATTGACTCCGACGAGGAGGTAGAAGTCGACGTAGCTGATCTCGCGGGAAGAAGTCCAGGTCGACTCCGACGAGGAGCACATAGAAGAGCCCGCACCTCTGAGGTTTGGCGAGAGACTGACACTGCTTGAGACTGAGATCCATAGCCTCCGGGAAGACGTGGAGGCAAATCATGCGGAAGAAATGGAGGCAAATCAGGCCCGACACATGGAGTATATGAACGCCCTTAGGGCCGAACGAGATACCAACGACGCGCGGTATAATGAGATGATGTGACTGTTCCACTCTTGGCAGCCCGGTCCATTTTTTCCTTTGGGCCCCTCCTCTTAGACCCTAGTTGACTTATTGTACTATGTTTGACTCGTGTTTGACTGTGCTGGTCCTTGCTTTAACCAGTTGACTTCTATGCACTAATCATATCTAGTTGGTTGATGCTTACTTGATTATCTGTCCCTTATCAGTTAGGCAGTTAGGACTATGCTTGGTAGAATAGGCTTCCTCTACTTCAATTTTTCTTAAAACTGTTTTATTACTTGATTTTAAAATCAGTTTCTACTTAATTTGCAAAATCATTTTTCGAATTAGTTTTTCTTAAGAAAAATTACCCCTTCAAAATTAGGGTCTTTTTCGCAAATGGAATTAGCTTAGACCCTAACCCTAGAACTACATGCACCTATAGATCTAGAAGCCAACATCTCACAAGTACCTTAGGGTACTTTTGATTGATAACCTAGAATGGGTTGAGATGCTTAGGTCTTTGGCTTAATTCATGATGCTTTAAGTCAGTGCATCTGCAGTAATTGGGGTACTAAATACAAATTAAACAGTAATCAAGTTAAGTGTCAAGTTTAGAAAATCTAACTTGAACAGAACACTTAACTTGACTAACCCTAGCGAAAGCTACTATTTATAACAGTTAGTAAGTAGCTAATTGGGTTAGACAGGACCCGAAAGAGATCATTCAAATTGATTTGGTTTAGTTTATACCTTAAATTGGTTCAGTACAACACCTTACTTCTTTTGCTATATTGTTTTGCTTACTTCTTATGCTATAATTTTTTTTTATATATGGCAAAGCGGGAGAGATTGGAAAGGAGAGAAGGTTTAAAATTTTTATTGGAAAAGAGAGAAGGTTTAAAAAAAAAATTTCTTCAAAATTTTCAAAACTTTGTTTATCCTTTCTTCAAAAAGTAAAATCACTTAAGCTGTTTTCAAAATTGTTTCTAAGTACTTGACCTAGCTATTTTCAAAACTGTTTCTAAGTACTTGATCTAGCTGTTTTCAAAACTGTTACTAAAGTGTTTTCAAAACTATTTCTAATTACTTGACTCAAGTCAATTTTCAAAATTACTTAAGTTAGTTTCAAAGGTTCATTTCAAAATTTTCTTGAAAACTTTCTAAAGTACTAAAGAGATTCGTTTTTCTAAGTATTAAAAACCTCAGAAGAAGTTTAGAAAAGTTTTCTAAAGTACGAAAACTACAAATCCTCTAAGTGTAAATTTTCTAAGTACAAATTTTCCAAGTGCCCAACTTAGAATTTTTTTTTTGTTCTCTAACTTACATTTCGTTTTGTTCTAAGTATTGAAAAATTAATTCCCTTTTAGACTTAGAAAGTACAAATTTTCCAAGTGATTAACTTAAAAAAATTTTGGGAAATGTTCTCTAACTTACATCTCGTTTAAAAATGTTCTAAGTATTGAAAAATTAATTCTTTTTTGACTTAGAAACTTCTTCAAACCCCGCGAACCCTTGAAAAATCTAGAGGGAGATTTCTTCCAGGGGGAGGAAATGAAATTAGAATTTTTACCTGGTTTAAACTTAAATTTTTGAATCGGGTTGCCATAAATCAAAAAGGGGGAGATTGTTGGTGCAGGCAGCACCTAAGTCGAACCTTGGTTTTGATATTGGCAAAGGGTTCAAAAGATAAGTATTATTTGTGTTCTAATGTGTTCATTAAGTGTGCAGAAAGAAGTCCTGGCGAAGGGCTGCTGGGCACCTGGCGAAGGGGTGCCAGGAGTCAAAGACCTAGCGAAGGACTGCTAGGCACCTGGCGAAGGGCTGCTGGGAATCTAAGACCAGGCAAAGGACTGCTAGGCACCTAGCAAAGGACTGCTTGGAACCAAAGTCCTGGCAAAGGGCTGCTAGGCACCTGGTGAAGGACTGCTGGGCAAAAGTCCAACCGGAGGAGCCGGTTGGCAAATGGTAAACTCTCCTGAGAGGAGTAGGTGAGGACGCGTTCCCCGTCAAGGGAACAGTAGGCGTCGATTCGACCTAGGGTTCCATATGGGAGACCCAATGTCAGAACCATGACAGCTACAGCTATAAAACCTAACATACTCTTGCTTTGCTATTTTGAACTAACCATGAATGCAAGACCGAAGGAATGTGTTTCTGAAGCTCAGAACGCACTAAAGGAGAGGGGCAGACAGCTAGGCAGGGCACCCTGGAGGTCTCGGGCGCCCCCAAGGTGAAGGCAAAACAAGATTGAGCAAGAACTGCTTCGGAAGCTCACTGGGCCAGGCGCCCTCAAGCTCCCGGGTGCCCCCAGTGTCCCGGGCGCCCTGGATGCCTCGGGCGTCCTGGGTCCAAGCCAACGAAGCGATCGAATTCAAGTCATCCGAGAAGCCCGTTAAACAAGTCAAGTAGGGCGCCCCCGTCAAACTCCAAGCTCGATCCTGGATGGATAAGGGCTGACCGAGTTCTGGATAGGGGTTTGCGGATCAAGAGGCACATAGAGGGCGCTCCCGACGTCCAGGGCGCCCCCAGGTGCACTATAAAAGGGGTTCGATCCCCAAGACTTCAGACACACTTTTCTCAATGCCTCAATGCTCTTTGCTCAAGCGCTCTGTTCCGGAAACCTCCGATCTCGAGATTCTAAGCGCCGATGACGTCCCTCCGCACCGAAGTACGATCTACACCGGGCGTCGATCACGATGAGTTACTCTGTACTTTTTATAGCACTATAATTGTACGATTCTTTGTAAAACTTTGCACATTATAGAATTGCCCGCAGTAAACGGTCAAGGACCATGGGCCTTGGAGTAGGAGCCGACCGCGACTCCGAACCAAGTAAAATCTTTGTGTTCTATGCGTTTGGTTTTAATTTTCCGCTGTGCATTCTCTTTTTCAATTCGAAACGATTTACGATATTCACCCCCCCCCTCTATCGTATTTTCTCAATCCAACAGTCCATAGTGTTCAGGATATGGACTTTGCACCCAAAGACCCTTCGTTAGTGTAGGTTAGGCATTCTATGATAATATAGTTCATAAGGGGTTTTATTATGCCTTTTGTTAATTAGGACCCTATTTTGGATGTAGTATGTCGTACTTACTGCTTCTGCCCAAAATTGGTTAGCTAGGTTTTATTCATTCATCATGGTCCTAGCGACTTCCTAAAGGGTTCTATTTTTTCTCTCCACTATCCCATTTTGTTGGGGGGTTCTAGGACAGGAAAACTCATGAATATACCCATTGATTTTGCAGAATTCTTCAAACCTTTGATTTTCAAACTCTCCCCCATGATCACTCCTAAGTCTCTTAATCTTAGTATCATTTTGGTTTTCAATTATTTTGCATAAGTCGATAAATAGATTCAAGATTTCATCCTTAGTTTTCGGGAACCTAACCTAGGTAAATCTAGAGTAATCATCGATAATTACTAAGTAGTACCGATTCTCGCTTAGTGACTTGGCCCCATGTGAATCAAATAGGTCATGGTGCAGGAGATCAAGTGTGGTTTGGGTTAAGTTTGATTGAATTGGTTTGTGAGTAGACTTAGTTTGTTTACCTTGTTTACATGAATTACAGATTGTGTTTTCAAAATTCTTGATTTTTGGTACACCTTTAATTAAACCAAGTTGAGTAATTTTAGAAATTAGTTTAACATGAGTGTGATATAGTCTCCTATGCCACAGATTGGATTCTTCTAATTGAGTCAAGAAGCATTTTGGTATTAAGGGTAGATTAATAGTGTAAACGTTGTTTTTTCTAGTACCGTTAAGCATTATTTCTGAGTCTTGGAGGTTCCTAATCAGGTAGTCATAGTTGGTGAAAGTAACTATGTAACCAGTATCACAGAGCTGACTAATACTAAGCAAATTGAACCTAAAATTTCAACCTAGAGTACTTTCTTAATAACAAAATCAGATTTAAGTTCAATGTTACCTGACCCAATTATTTTGAGTGCAGCATTGTTGCCAAATGCTACTGAGCCTAGGTTCTTGAACTTGATTTTGGTGAATTTCAATTTGTCTCCAGTCATGTGTCTGGAGCATCCACTATCCAACATCCACTGGTCCAAATCTTTATGTTCCTACACATAAAGTACTTGTTGATTTGGATCCATTAGAGTTAGGGATAGCCTAAATTGAATTTCATAGCCTAGTCTGTCTCACCTAATCAAACATTATCAAACATGTTAACCTTATGAGTTTTGTGAGACAGGTTTTCAAAAATAAATATTTTAATTTTGAAAAACATGGTTAATTTTGAAGACATTGAATTAATTTTGAAAATTTTATAAGGTTAAGTTTATTGACCTTGAAAAATGTGTTGAATCTAAGATTAATTAAAATTTGAGTTAGATTTAAATTTAACAAATAGTAACTTGAATTTGAATTTCAAAAATTGGCTCCTAGGTCTTGGCGAGGCACAGAGGTCTTCTTTGGTCGTAGCCTTATTGGAGCAACAACCCTTTCCTTGACAAAGCCTTTTAATGAAATTTCATTTTCAAAATGACTTTTTGAAAAATTCTGGTCTAACTAGTTTAGGTCTTGGATCGGTAGCTTCGGCTAGTTCCACCAGACTAAATAGACCAAGTAGGATATGCCTTACCAAACTTGACCTTATTAGAAGGGCTTCCCTAACGTACTATCATCTCACCTCCACCTAGTACTATGTTGTTCAAATTTCAGTTAAGTCTTTCATCCTTAATCTAACCAGGCCTAAATCTAAGCATGATAATTAAAAATTGTAAAAAGAAAATAGATAAGCAAGCAAACAATTATCTAACTATAAATATGGTTTTTATATTGGCTCCCCCTAGACTATAGCCTTGATAAGGGTTAGGCAAGATGTGAATCTTGTCCTTGGGATCCAATACTGGTTTGGTCCAGCTTGTTTATTTAAACATAGCTTGGGGACCCATGCTTAGACTCGGGTTCTAGGTTGGTTCAATACAGAATAATATGAATGTTGTCTTGACTTGGTTCGATAACCGAGTCCGGATCGATTGAGTATGGACTTCTATCTTCCAAGAATCATGTCAAGCTTCTTGGAACCTAAAGTAAACCATTCCAAGGAATCTCTGAGCTCCTTGACTTGAGTTTTCAGGGAGGAATTCTCTTCGTCAAGTTCTTGGACTTGAGTTGAGTTTCCTTCCTAAATTTGCTCGCTCAAGGACCTCGAGTTGAGTTCCTCTTTCAGGAGTTTTACTTCCTGTTGGAGGGACTCAACCCGGATTTTGGCTTTCACCAAGTTATGAGACAAGTAAGAAATTAATTTCGACAATTCATATTCTGAGTAACCTCTTACAGTGATTTGCCCGTTCTCCGAGATTGTGAGTCTTCCGTCGTCTGGTTCCGATTCTGATCCGGAGTCGACGTCTTCCGAGGTGGTTAGGGCAAGTAGATTCGCATGCGGGACTTCTTCTTCTTCTTCGGAAGATGATTCGTCTCAGGTGGCTTGAAGAGCCTTCTTCCTGTGCGCCTTCTTGGTTTGCTTCAGGTTGGGGCACTCTGACTTGAAGTGTCCCTTTTTGTTGTATTCGTAGCAAGTAACGTTGGTCTTGCCCTTCAAGCTCGTTGAAGGTTCTGCTGGATCTTTCTTTCTTCGGCTTGATTTCTTCTAGCTCGTTTGGTACTTTAGTTCTTTGTAGTAATCCCGAGCTAGTCGAACCAACTTGGGTCGATCCCCTTCACTATCTTCTGATTCCGAGTCTAAGTCGGACTCGGGTGCTGGTTGAGGCTTCTTTTTGGGAGCTTTTCCTTGAGCTTTTCCTACAAAAAAAGCTATACCTTTCTCGATCAAGGTAGTGTTAGTCTGTTCATGTAGTTCTAATTTAGAAAACAACTCATCTAGCTTAATTTCAGATAAATTTCTTGAAACTTTGTAGGCATCCACCATAGATGCCCACAGTGAGTTTCTAGGAAAAGAATTTAAAGTTTACCTTATCAGATCACGGTTTTCAACCTTGTGACCTATCATGTGCAGTCCATTCATCAGCTCCTGGATTCTGGCGTGGAGTTGGGTTGCAGTCTCGCCGTCATGCATCTTGATTGTGTAGAGTCTCTTATGTTGATCCTCGTGTTGGAAGTACCTTCGTGCAACTCGATCAGCTTATTCCAAAGCTCCTTCGCGCTGTTGAAGGGTCTTATTCGGTTCAGCTCCTCTTTTGTTAAGCCACATTGCAATGTTTGGGTCACCTTTGCGTATAGTGTTGCACCACACCTTGTGCAATTTTAGGAATTTTCAGCCCAGATTGGATAATTATCCACATGTCCACCTGAGTTTTCAGGTGGACTTCCATCCTGCTTTTCCAGTAGAAGAAATCTTCTCCACTGAAAAGAGGGGGCCTGGCGGTGCTGTATCCCTCTTACATGACCATTAAAATTTTCTGAAAAAGAATTAACAAAAAGAACTTGTTCCAAGACTGAGTCTTGGATTAGTAGTGCAGGAAGAATTTTTATAGCAGAAAAATATCGAGTGGTGTTGCACCAACCTCGATTAATGAGAAAATTAGAGCGAAAGTTTTTTAAAAAAAATTCGTGAATCCGAAAAAAATTCTTAAACTGGTGGTTGCACCAAGTTTGAGCCACCCGCTCTGATACCATTTGTGGGATCGGATTGAATCGATAGAGGGGGGTGAATATCAATCGTAAAAAATTTCAGGCAAGGAAAGCAATTACGCAGAGGAAACAGTAAAATCAATCGCTAACACGATTGCTTTTTACTTGGTTGAGAGTCGCGGTCGGCTCCTACTCCAAGGTCCATGGTCTGTGACCATTTACGATGAGCAATTCTATATTCGAAAAGGGTTTACAAGTTGGAGTACAAATATAGAACTGAAAATAAAATTACAACACTTAAAGAATTAAACTTTTACCGACGACCGAAGAGGTTGGAAGTTTGGAGCAGCAGGTCATCGTCGGCGCTTGAATCGCGAGTACGGAGCTTGTCGGAGCGTAGCATTTGAACGAAAGTGTTGAGAGCGAGATTTTCAAGTTGTTCTGAAGCCTTGGGGTGAACCCCTATTTATACTGGTCAGTGGGGCGCCTGTGTTGAAGGGGACGCCTGACACGTGGCCTATCCTGCGAGAACTCCAATCCACAGACTCGGCCAGTGCTTATCCCTTCAACTAGGGCGCCTGAGCTGACTGGGGCACCTATGTTAACACAGGCGCCTAGCTTGACTTGGTCTAGAGGCTTGCAAGGCAGTTTGCTTTGAATGCTCTGTTTAACGCTTCACTGGGGTGTTGGTGCAGAATGCACCCAAGTCAAACCTGTGTTTTGATAATGGCAACAGAGGTCAAAAAGTTAAGTCTTACTTGTTTTCTAACAAGTTAGTCTAGTGTGTAGGAAAAGCCCTAGCGAAGGACTGCTAGGCACTGGCGAAGGAATGCCAGGGTAAAAAGACCTAGCGAAGGATTGCTAGGCACTGGCGAAGGAATGCCAGGGTCAAAAGACCTAGCGAAGGACTGCTAGGCGCCAGGCGAAGGACAGCCTGGGATTGAAGCCCTAGCGAAGGAATGCTAGGCACCGAACGAAGGGCAGCTCGACATCCAAGACCTGACAAAGGACCCTCAGGCTAAAGTCCAACCAGAGGAACGGTTGGCATCAAGTAAATTCTCCCGAGAGGAGTAGGTGAGGACGCGTTCCCCGTCGAGGGAACAGTAGGCGTCGGTTCGACCTAGGGCTCCATTTTGGAGACCAAAGTCAGAACCAAGACAGCTAAGGCTGTATAAAATAATACTTTATTATTTTATTTGTGTTTTGGACTAACCCTGGATGCAGGACCGAAGGAACGTGTGTCCGCAGCTCAGAGAGCCTCAAAGGAATGAGGCACTAGCTGACCAGGGCGCCCGGAGTGTCCCGGGCACACCCAAGGTAAACACCAAACACAACAAATGCAAAGTGGCTACGACAGCACATCCTGCGGGCGCCCCCGTGCTCCCGGGCGCCCCCGCTGCTCCCTGGCGCCCCCTGCGCTTTGGGCGCCCCCATGCGCAACACTTGAACCAGAAGCCATCGAAGCCAAGCAGATAACGTTTGACCCGGTCAATACGGGCGCCCCGAGCGCTGCGGGCGCCCCGGTCAAAGCAGATCCAGAGGATAGACGCTGACCGAGACTTTGGCGGATCAAAGGCCACGTGGGGGGCGCCCCCGACATCCCGGGCGCCCCCAGGCCCTATATAAAGGGCCCTCGACCAAGGCTTCAAGGCATCACTTCGACACAACGCTTCTACGCTCTTTCGCTCTCGCGCCTTGCTCCGGAAACCTCCCAACTCGAGCCGACGACGTCCCGCTGCTCCGAAAAAGTCAACCTTCATCGGACATCGATAAAAAGAAGAGCATTCTTTTCGTTAAGTTTACTATACTGTATTTGCAAATCAATATTTGTAAACTTTTATTGCGCCTATATAGAATTGCCCAAAGTAAACGGTCAACGACCGTGGGCCTTGGAGTAGGAGTCGACACAGGCTCCGAACCAAGTAAAATCGACTATGTCTGTGTGTTGTGATTTTTAATTTCCGCTGCACTTGCTCCTAATTTTCCGAAGAAAAACGAATTCCGATATTCACCCCCCCCCTCTATCGGTGTTCTCGATCCAACAAGTGGTATCAGAGCGGGGAAGTTCAAACCTGGTGCAACCACCAGTTTGAAATTATTTTTTTTCGGATTCTTATTTTTCTATTTCTTTCTTACGAATTTTTCGTTAAAATATTTTGTTCGATTTTTTTTGTTAAGCGAGGTTGTAAAATCCGACACGTTTATTCCACTCTGGAAAATTTTTCGAAAAATTCCTAGAATGTTTTGGGCTCTTGGACGAAATTTAAGGAGTTAAATGGATTAGAACTAATAGTTATAAGGGCTAATGTGCAAGGAAATTTTGAACATAAGGATGAAACTGCAAATAGTCGAAACCTATTGGACTAAACTGCAAAAAGACAGGTATAAGAGCCGATTAGGGCTCAGTTCGCCGCAGACTCTTCATCCCGTGCCCGTCTCCCTGCCCTAGCCGCAGTCGTCGAAGCCCGCAGCCAGCGCCGACACCATCCCCTTCCTCTTCGCTCGGAGTTGACGAACCCAAGCCGCAGGCGACATCCTCCATGCTTTCTCCTTCCTTTCTCATGTCGCCGTAACCAAGCTCAAGCTCGATCGCCTCAGCTTTCCTCTTCGTTTTCCTTGATCGATCGGCGTTGTTTTCCCACCCTCAGGGACTTCGATGGATGGGGTTTTTGCGAAAGGGGGCGAAGCTGAGATCTGAGGACACAGCAGGGCACCGTCAACGGCTTCGGTAAAGGGATTGCTCCAGTTCTTTTCTGTTGAGATTGGGCGCGCGACTCCTTGGAAGGGATCCAGGGTTCTTTGGAGAAGGATTGCGTGCGTGTGTGTCAACACAGAGGTCACCTTGAGCTCACTGCTTGATGAAGGTGTTTTCTGCTTGCTGAAGGGTGCGGAAGTTGGAGCTAGAATCTGAGGTAAGGATAGCTTATGTATGTGGGTTTTGAATTGGAGTTGATTCAATCCTTGAATGAACTGTGTAATTGGCTATGTTTGGGTTGCAGCCCCTGGAATTGGAATTTTGCAGATTGGGTTTCTGCCGCGGTGTGTTGCGTGGCTCAGGTAAGAGTTCGATTGAGTTTTGGCTCAATCCTATATTGAATTGGAAGATATATGTAGTTCTATTTGTGCTATGGTTTTGGGTTGTAGAGTAAGGAGTAGTTTTTGCTCTGGTTTGGAATTATACGCACCGTATGTACAAGGGTTGATCAGTGGTTGGTCTTGGGGTTGATCCTAGATTGAACCATGTGTTGAAATTGGGTTGTAGTATGAAACTAAACCCTAATAATGTAAGTGTGGTGAATTCGAGTTTAGGATTAACCCTAAAGTAGAACCTGAACCTAATCTTAATTACACGGGGGTAATTAGGAACCTTCTATTTAATTAAAGGAAATTAGTAGAAAGAAATGGATTTGGTTAACCCTTAAACACATTAGGGATTAATTAGCTAACTATCTTTATTTGTAATAGCTAATTAAATCTATTCCTGATACAGTGACTTGATTTACTCTACGGTTGCGGATTATATTGGACGGGTGTTTCTTCCGGTTTGATACAGACTTCTCTTTCTTTGGAGGCGGGTACCCTTTGACTTATCTATCATGATATTGTAATTTTGTTATGCATAGAATGTTATAGATAGCAGTAAGATTCTACGATATCCCTGGTTATTATGTCTGTTCTAGATATTGTTGTTTATCCCTGTTTATTATGCCAGTTCTGGATACTCGTTGTTCATCCCTGAGTTATTCTGCTGTTAGTTCAATACAGTCTCAGGTATTGTCATATCCCTTTGTATGCTAGAGATCGTGGTATTGTCTCCTGCATTTGATCTTGAGGGATTGGTAGTGTTCCAGTCAGTATACCTTGTAGGTTACCTGTATTTCCTGTTATAGGATTTCAGACTGAGACTTAGTATACTGGGGACTTGGGAGGGAGGTATGTGTATCTATCATACACCATCTCTGCATTATTGCATGCTGACCCACGCGGACGTTGTGGACGATGTCCTGACTGGGTACAGGTTGTCACAGCTCTACCCACGCGGACGTTGTGGACGATCCTGACTGGGACTAGGGGTGACACATGTCATTGCATCAGGGTGCTTTATATGTTTGGGGCATGCACCATCCTTGCATTATTGCATGCCGACCCACGCGGACGTTGTGGACCATGTCCTGACTGGGTACAGGTTGTCATAGCTCTACCCACGCGGACGTCGTGGACGATATCCTGACTGGGACTAGGGGGTGACACATGTCATTGCACCATGTGCATACTTTGCATCGTGCATTGTTTGCTGCACTTGATTCTTGCACTTGTTTGACATTGCATATACTGGAGACTTGTTATCCTGCTTATATGTCTATTGTTGTTCCATTTGGTATTTATTACCCTCTTTCCAGGTTAGATGGATTCAGGTATGTATCTACTCAGTATGTGCAGTACTAGTCTTTCTCTACTGTTGATATGAGTCTGTATTAGCTGAACTCTTAGTGTTGGTATAACCTTCTATGCATATCTGTTGGGTATTCGCTGAGTTATGGACTCACCCCGTTGCCATATATGTTTATTTCAGGTTGATGTCTGCGAGGAGATCCCGAGCCGCCAGTCCCTAGCTCCAGAGGAGCTCCGCTTGGTTTTATTTTATGTTTGTTTTGCTTATGGACCCTGTAGTATTTCCTATGCTTCCGTTGTGGTGTTTCGAACATGTATTCATGTTTAATTCGATAGTATTGTACTTTTGAGTCCTATGTTGGACTTCGATTGGTTTTGGTTTTGTTCCTGCCCCCTGGCAGCTCAGGTGAGTTCGGATTTGGTTTTTCGATAGTTATAATCATATAACTGTTGTTTCTGCATATATCTGAGGCCTGAGGCCCTTTAAACTGCGTGGGTGTGATATATTTATCTGTATGTGTGTTGTAAATTGTCCGCCGGACAGGGGAGATGCTGTCCGATTTTTCTATTGGATCAGCGGCTCCTGGGTCTCGGGGCGTGACAATTTTATTTTGGTATCAGAGCTCAGGTTGTCGGATACCTTGAGTGCTTTTGGATTTACGGTGTTTATCTGGTACCAATTTATTTTTGATATTTTTGGTATCAAGCCCAGGATGCTGGATACCATCGATTCGTGGATTTCTCGGAATTTAAATCTGACACTGTACTGGTAGGTGTCGGAGCTCGGGTTTGATGTTATTCATCCGAGTACATTAAGGATTTTTAAAGCCGTGGTTGCGATGCAACGGCAATTTGGGACTTGGCAGCGACAGGACTTCTCCAGGCGGCAAAAAGGTATATCTTACTAGTACTATCTTAACTTTAGTGCACAGTATTAGATTTTGGATTGGTTGGACTATCCCAGCTTGGTGGGATCTTATATTCATATTGTATAGCTATATGTAGACTTGGTTTAGTTGGATTGACATGTTGTCAATCTGTCTTATTCGTGATCGTTCATATGAGCGATTAGTGATATGTTGCGGATGAGATCTGAGAGCAGAGAATGTTAATTCTCTAGTAGCCCCGATTGTTGAATCGGACAACTAAGGTTGAATATGTCGACAACCTATTGGAGGATAAGGATTTTGGTTGTTCTAGACCGTACTATTTATGAGTGACTACTTTTACTTGGTCTGAATAACCAAGCAGGTATATACGGACTTATGATTTGCGTGGAGGCAAATCACTTATAAAACTAGACCATCTTTGGTTAGTTGATATCGAGGAGGACCCGTTGGGAAATAAAGAAATTGCTTCATGAGTATGTTGAGATACTCTTAAGAGACAGCACGCCTCTATCTTCTTGGTATGGAATAGGACCTTAGAGGGTTTTGACTAGGGAGTGAAGGAATTGGACTGTATTGGATTACGAGTCGACGGTCGGTGTGACTCGCTAGTTCTTACACTACTCTATGAGGGATTCTGACTCATAGATTGGGTGTATATAGTTGGATAATCTCGATGGTGCATCGGGATGTACGACTCGCTAGTGTGCGGAGAATGTGGAGTTAGCTATATCTTTACCTGTCGGTGAGATATTGGACATTAATCAGGAGGTCAAAGATGTCCATTGATTTTCGGTTATTATACTCCCATCGTGGACCTATTAGTTGACCGGATGATAAGGTTGTTATCACCGTGGACTTTCACGTTGGTGTTGAGAGGTGAATTGAGATTGACGAATCTCTATTATATGTTGTATTTTGAGGATTCTATTAGTGGACATGGACTTATCGGATTTGTAGCTTTTTGATGGATCATTGGGTGGATAAATGATCCTTTGGTGGTTGATTATTTAGGAAGTCTGTTATTGATAGCAGCATATGGTACGACATATTGGAACAATCTTTAAATTATATGTTATCTTCTGAAGGTCTATTGAAGGATAAATATATGTGACTTGTAATGTTTTGGAGGATGTTATTGACTTGGGGATACTTGGGTGACACCCATGGATCTGACGTTGTACATTTGAGGATCAGGTTATAGGATCTGGGACAGTGATCTTAGGGTTGAGCACCTTGGATAGGAGTGATGATTGTTTGGTTGTTCGGATGTACCTGGTTATCGATGATAACCTCTGGATTGATAACTCCAGTTGCTTCGTAGCAGTGTAACCTTAGGGTATCAGATGAAGGGGTTACTCACGATGAGTACAGCCATATTTTTGATGCTAGTGCGTGCCGTATTGAGGAATGATGAAATTTGGGGACCAAATTTTTATTAGTGGGGGAGGATGTAAAATCCGACACGTTTATTCCATTCTGGAAAATTTTTTGGAAAATTCCTAGAATGTTTTGGGCTCTTGGACGAAATTTAAGGAGTTAAATGGATTAGAACTAATAGTTACAAGGGCTAATGTGCAAGGAAATTTTGAACATAAGGATGAAACTGCAAATAGTCGAAACCTATTGGACTAAACTGCAAAAAGACAGGTATAAGAGCCGATTAGGGCTCAGTTCGCCGCAGACTCTTCATCCCGTGCCCGTCTCCCTGCCCTAGCCGCAGTCGTCGAAGCCCGCAGCCAGCGCCGACACCATCCCCTTCCTCTTCGCTCGGAGTTGACGAACCCAAGCCGCAGGCGACATCCTCCATGCTTTCTCCTTCCTTTCTCATGTCGCCGTAACCAAGCTCAAGCTCGATCGCCTCAGCATTCCTCTTCGTTTTCCTTGATCGATCGGCGTTGTTTTCCCACCCCCAGGGACTTCGATGGATGGGGTTTTTGCGAAAGGGGGCGAAGCTGAGATCTGAGGACGCAGCAGGGCACCGTCAACGGCTTCGGTAAAGGGATTGCTCCAGTTCTTTTCTGTTGAGATTGGGCGCGCGACTCCTTGGAAGGGATCCAGGGTTCTTTGGAGAAGGACTGCGTGCGTGTGTATCAACACAGAGGTCACCTTGAGCTCACTGCTTGATGAAGGTGTTTTCTGCTTGCTGAAGGGTGCGGAAGTTGGAGCTAGAATCTGAGGTAAGGATAGCTTATGTATGTGGGTTTTGAATTGGAGTTGATTCAATCCTTGAATGAACTGTGTAATTGGCTATGTTTGGGTTGCAGCCCCTGGAATTGGAATTTTGCAGATTGGGTTTCTGCCGCGGTGTGTTGCGTGGCTCAGGTAAGAGTTCGATTGAGTTTTGGCTCAATCCTATATTGAATTGGAAGATATATGTAGTTCTATTTGTGCTATGGTTTTGGGTTGTAGAGTAAGGAGTAGTTTTTGCTCTGGTTTGGAATTATACGCACCGTATGTACAAGGGTTGATCAGTGGTAGGTCTTGGGGTTGATCCTAGATTGAACCATGTGTTGAAATTGGGTTGTAGTATGAAACTAAACCCTAATAATGTAAGTGTGGTGAATTCGAGTTTAGGATTAACCCTAAAGTAGAACCTGAACCTAATCTTAATTACACGGGGGTAATTAGGAACCTTCTATTTAATTAAAGGAAATTAGTAGAAAGAAATGGATTTGGTTAACCCTTAAACACATTTGGGATTAATTAGCTAACTATCTTTATTTGTAATAGCTAATTAAATCTATTCCTGATACAGTGACTTGATTTACTCTACGATTGCGGATTATATTGGACGGGTGTTTCTTCCGGTTTGATACGGACTTCTCTTTCTTTGGAGGCGGGTACCCTTTGACTTATCTATCATGATATTGTCATTTTGTTATGCATAGAATGTTATAGATAGCAGTAAGATTCTACGATATCCCTGGTTATTATGTCTATTCTGGATATTGTTGTTTATCCCTGTTTATTATGCCAGTTCTGGATACTCGTTATTCATCCCTGAGTTATTCTGCTGTTAGTTCAATACAGTCTCAGGTATTGTCATATCCCTTTGTATGCTAGAGATCGTGGTATTGTCTCCTGCATTTGATCTTGAGGGATTGGTAGTGTTCCAGTCAGTATACCTTGTAGGTTACCTGTATTTCCTGTTATAGGATTTCAGACTGAGACTTAGTATACTGGGGACTTGGGAGGGAGGTATGTGTATCTATCATACACCATCTCTGCATTATTGCATGCTGACCCACGCGGACGTTGTGGACGATGTCCTGACTGGGTACAGGTTGTCACAGCTCTACCCACGCGGACGTTGTGGACGATCCTGACTGGGACTAGGGGTGACACATGTCATTGCATCAGGGTGCTTTATATGTTTGGGGCATGCACCATCCTTGCATTATTGCATGCCGACCCACGCGGACGTTGTGGACCATGTCCTGACTGGGTACAGGTTGTCATAGCTCTACCCACGCGGACGTCGTGGACGATATCCTGACTGGGACTAGGGGGTGACACATGTCATTGCACCATGTGCATACTTTGCATCGTGCATTGTTTGCTGCACTTGATTCTTGCACTTGTTTGACATTGCATATACTGGAGACTTGTTATCCTGCTTATATGTCTATTGTTGTTCCATTTGGTATTTATTACCCTCTTTCCAGGTTAGATAGATTCAGGTATGTATCTACTCAGTATGTGCAGTACTAGTCTTTCTCTACTGTTGATATGAGTCTGTATTAGCTGAACTCTTAGTGTTGGTATAACCTTCTATGCATATCTGTTGGGTATTCGCTGAGTTATGGACTCACCCCGTTGCCATATATGTTTATTTCAGGTTGATGTCTGCGAGGAGATCCCGAGCCGCCAGTCCCTAGCTCCGGAGGAGCTCCGCTTGGTTTTATTTTATGTTTGTTTTGCTTATGGACCCTGTAGTATTTCCTATGCTTCCGTTGTGGTGTTTCGAACATGTATTCATGTTTAATTCGATAGTATTGTACTTTTGAGTCCTATGTTGGACTTCGATTGGTTTTGGTTTTGTTCCTGCCCCCTGGCAGCTCAGGTGAGTTCGGATTTGGTTTTTCGATAGTTATAATCATATAACTGTTGTTTCTCATATATCTGAGGCCTGAGGCCCTTTAAACTGCGTGGGTGTGATATATTTATCTGTATGTGTGTTGTAAATTGTCCGCCGGACAGGGGAGATGCTGTCCGATTTTTCTATTGGATCAGCGGCTCCTGGGTCTCGGGGCGTGACAGAGGTTGGTGCAACACCCCTCGTTATTTAATTTTTCCAGCACTACTAATCCAAGACCTAGTCTTGGAAAATTCATTTTTCTGTTAGTTTTCTATTTCAGATAGCCATGCAAGAGGGATTTAGCACCGCCAGACCTCCACTCTTCAGTGGAGAAGACTTTTCCTACTGGAAAAGTCGCATGGAAGTCCACCTGAAAACTCAGGTGGACATGTGGATCATCATCCAGTCCGGTCTGGAGATCCCCAAAAACGCCGAAGGACTTCCTCAAAGCTACACAGAGTGGGACACCGCTCTGAAACGAAAAATCGAAGCCGACGCTAAAGCGACTCAGACTCTTCAATGCGGATTGACGAAAGAAGAGCTGAACCGGGTGGGCCCCTTCAACAGTGCGAAGGAGCTTTGGGCAAAACTGATCGAGCTGCACGAAGGGACATCAGATACTCGAATCAGTAAAAGGGATCTGCTTCTAAACAAACTCTACACTATCAAGATGGCAGACAACGAGACAGCAGCCCAACTCCACGCACGAATCCAAGAGTTGATGAATGACCTTCACACAATAAGTCACAAGGTTGAAAACCGTGACTTAATAAGGTATGCCTTAAACGCTTTCCCTAGAAACACCTTGTGGGCATCTATGGTAGATGTATACAAGGTCTCTAGGGATCTTTCAAAAATAAAATTAGATGAATTGTTTTCCGAACTAGAACTGCACGAACAAACTAACACCAATATGGTCGAGAAAGGTATTGCTTTCGTTGCAGGTAAAACTGGGAGGACAACAAAGAAGAAGCCTGAACCCGAACCTGAGTCTAACTCAGATTCAGACTCAGAAGAAGAAGATGGAGATCAAACTAAGCTGGTCCGGCTCGCTTGAAATTACTACAAGGAGCTAAAGAACCGAACCAACAAACGGAAAACCGGCCGAAGAAAGGACGAACCAGCTGAACCCGCAAACAAGCCCAATGTGACCTGCTACGAGTGCAAGAAAAAGGGCCACTATAAGTCAGAGTGTCCTAACCTAAAGGAGACTAAAAAGACGAGAAGAAAGAAGGCACTGCAAGCAACCTGGGACGAATCTTCCTCAGAAGAAGAAGAAGAGGCACCCCAGTCCAACCTCCTAGCTCTGACCGCCTCAGAAGAAGTTGGAACCGAATTAGAAACAGAACAGGACGACGGCGAGCTGACTTTCACAGAAGACAGAGAAATTAAGGTAACTGGTTTTAATAGATCTCAATTAAGTGAATTAATTACATTTCTTTCTCGAGATTTGGCAAAAACTAAACTCCGAGTCGAATCCCTCCGACAGGAAGTAAAACTCCTGAAAGAGAGAGCTGACTCTAAACCCTTAACCGAGAAGGTTCAGGAAGGAACTCCTACTCAAGTTGAAAAACTTGAAAAGGAGAACTCCTCCCTGAAAACTCAGGTTAAGGATCTTAGATCAGCTTTAGAACGATTTACATCTGGTTCCAAGGGTCTTGACATGATCCTTGGAAAACAGAAATCAGTTCTAAATCGATCCGGACTAGGCTATAGAACCAAATCCCGGCAAAGATCGTACTTTGCTGTACTGAATCAGTCCAGAGGTAAAATTCAGGCATGGGTACCTAAACTATACCTGAACAAACCGACTGGATCAAATCAGAATTGGATCCCAAGGACAAGATTCACATCTTGCCTAACCATCACCGTGGCTTTAGTCCAGGGGGAGCCAAACTGAAAACTATATTCATTATTAGATAAAATTGTTATTCTTGATTGCAATATAATTGTTTGCTTGTTTATTTAATTTCTGCAATTTACTATGCTTAGATTTAGGAATGGTTAGTTAAGTACTGAACAAACTTAACTGAAACTTGACAACATAGTATTGGGTGGAGGTGAGATGATAGTACGTTAGGGAAGCAAATTTGGCGGAACTAGCCGAAGCTACCAATCCAAAACCCAAACTAGTTAGACGAGAATTTTTTCAAAGAATAATTTTGAAAATGAAATTTCATCAAAAGGCTTTGTCAAGGAAAGGGTGGATGATCCCATAAGGCTACGGCCAAAGAAGGCCTAGTGCCTCGCCAAGACCTGGAAGCTAATTTTTGAAATTCAAATTCAAATTATTTTTTTGTCAAATTCGAATCTAACACAAAATTTCAGTTATTTATAGATTTAAACATCTTTTCAACAATTTTCAAAATTAATTAAGTTTTCAAAATTTAATTAGTTTCAAAATTAATTAAGTTTTCAAAATTTAATTATTATCAAAATTAATTAAGTTTTAAAAAATTTAATTGTTTTCAAAATTAATCAAAAATTTTCAAATATTTTTACTAGTCAAAATCTGTCTCACAAAACCTATAAGGCTAATGTGATTGAAAACCCTAGATTTGGGTGAGACAGTAGGATTAAGACTCAATTGTAAAATCTTTAATTTTGAGTTAATCCTGTAGTTCAGAACTCGGTCAAACCTTGGTCAACATGGTCAAACCACGGTCAACCTTGTCAAACCATGGTCAATGCAGTCAAAATCAATCCTAACCATGGTCAAAGCAGTCAAAATCAATTCAAATCATGGTCAAATCGATTAAACCATAGTTAAATAATGACAAGACAAATTTTTGTCTTTACATGCCCTTGACCAGGGCGCCCGGAACCACGTGGGCGCCCCCACCACAACCAATGTAGCAAAAGCTGCATTGCAGCCTGTCGAGGGCGCCCAGACCGTCCCGGGCGCCCCCATGCAGTCAAAGTTACTGCCATTGGTAGTAAGACCTGTCCAAGGCGCCCGGAAGCTCCCGGGCGCCCCCATGGAATTGCCTATATAAGGCACCCGAATTCCCCTTCTCTTCCACACCAAAATCAACCTCCTTCTTCACTTCTTTCTAGCCAAGGAGTTCTTGCAAATCCTCATCCTCAACAATGCCTCCCCGAACTACCTGGTACAATTTTAGTTAATTTTTTATTGCATTTAAATCTATCTTTATGCAATACACTCATGATTCTTTTAAATTTTCCTAACTTAGAAGATGCCGACCAAACACGGCCAATCCCAGTGCCGAACCTAGTCCGGACCCTAGATTTCCTACCCTAGAGCTATGTAATTGTAACGACCCGAAAAATTCTCTTAATATTTACTTAAAATATTAAGCATGTCTAGATAATTTTCTGAGGAACCTAGAAATATTAATGCGAATCTTGGCCTAGAAAATCCATATTTTCTCATTTAAATTGGGAAAAAGGGCACTAATGGGCCTTATATGGGCTTCTTAGTACCATAATTTTTGGTGGATTTTAGGTAAAAATTAGTATAAAGATAAATGAATTTTAATAAGGAATATTAACATAATTATGGGAGAATTTTTAAGGGATTTTCAAAAATACTAGGAAAAATAAAAATAAAATAAGTGGAAAAAAATTGTGCATCTCCCAAGGATTGAACCTTGGACCACTTGTACAACCATATATGCTTTAACTAACTCATCTAGGAAGGGAATGTTATGAGGGAATGAAGTGTAAATTGGTTAAGGCTTAGAAGAAGATGAAGGGTCATGGAGAGACTCTTCATTTGCCTCCTTGATGAGTTATAAAGAGGGGGGTTTGGGAGTTACTTCTTCCTTTCATTACTTTGCATTTTCTTCCTCCTCCTCCCCTCATCCTAGCCGAACACCAAAGGAAGGGTTCTCCCTTGGAAAAGCTCCACAAGAGGTCTCATCTCCAAGATCTAAGGGTTTTCCAAGGATACAAGGACAAGGGGGTTCAAGGGTCCAAAGATTATGCAATCTTCTTCTCTTTCAAGGTTCAAAAAATCAAGAAACCCAAGGTAAGACTCCCTCACCTGTGGTATAATAGTTCTTTATATTTTTTCATGATTTATTGGTTGGTTTTTGGGACTTGAGGTTGAAAGAAACAAAATCAACACCCTAGAGACCCTATGGGTTTCGGCCACAATGTTCTAGGGTCCATAATGATGCTAAAAATCTTTATAATGTTATTTAATGTTCCCTTATGATTTTTAGAGGTTAAGTATAATTTATGGGAATTTTTGGAGTACCCTAGGATACCCTAGGGTTTCGGCCAACATGAAAGAAACAAAATCAACACCCTAGAGACCCTATGGGTTTCGGCCACAATGTTCTAGGGTCCATAATGATGCTAAAAATCATTATAATGTTATTTAATGTTCCTTATGATGTTTAGAGGTTAAGTATAATTTTTGAGAATTTTTGGAGTACCCTAGGATACCCTAGGGTTTCGGCCAACATGAAAGAAACAAAATCAACACCCTATAGACCCTATGGGTTTCGGCCACAATGTTCTAGGGTCCATAATGATGCTAAAAATCTTTATAATGTTATTTAATGTTACCTTATGATGTTTAGAGGTTAAGAATAATTTTTGGGAATTTTTGGAGTACCCTAGGATACCCTAGGGTTTCGGCCAACATGAAAGAAACAAAATCAACACCCTAGAGACCCTATGGGTTTCGGCCACAATGTTCTAGGGTTCATAATGATGCTAAAAATCTTTTTAATGTTATTTAATGTTCCCTGATGATGTTTAGAGATTAAGTATAATTTTTAGGAATTTTTGGAGTACCCTAGGACACCCTAGGGTTTCGGCCAACAACAAGAACCCTTGTGTAGGGTTGGGTTTAAAACCTCAAGTATTTGTTTTATGTATTGTCATGATATAAGGGAGATGGAGGGTATTTATGTGAAGGTTTCACATGGCCTAGAGACCGTATAGGTTTCGGCCAAGTACCCTAATAGGGTGGAAAGTTAGGACTCATTCCAAGTAAGGGCCCCAAATGGCCCTATGGTAAGCTATGGTTGATGTATAACAATTGATTTGGGGATTTTAATGGAAATTTTTCCATGCCCCATGGCCTTGAAGTTTTGGCCAAGAGAAAGATTAGGGTTAAAGGATTAGGGTTGGCCTTAAGTATGGGATCAAATGGTTCCTATGGCCTAGTTTGTATGTATGAGATGTTAGTTGGGAAGTTATGTGATGTTTCATGAACCTAGGGTTCCTTGGGGACATTCGGCCAAGGACATAACCTAGGGCTAGGGTTGGGTTAAACCTACAAAGATGCTTGTGTATGGGTTACTAAGAGGTATGTTTAAGTAAAATGGAAGAATCTCTATGTTAACTAAACCATTAGTTTATATGTCACGAATTATATGATTAGGTCATAAATGTTTAAGACATGTGCCATGTTTATGAATGAATTGTATGTATGCCATGATTATGAATGAATTGTATGTATGCCATGTTTATGAATGAATTGAATGTATGCCATGCTTTATGAATGATATGTACATATGCCATGTCTAAGAATGAAAATGATGAATGAAGTTTAAGTATAATGAATGAATGAATATGCTATGAATGATGGTGCCTGTAAGGCATAACGATGATGTTAAGTATGATGAATGAATGAATATGCTATGAACGATGATGAATGAGAAAGCATGTGCAAGCATTTTATTTTATTTTATGGGCTTGTACCTGACCTAAGTAAGGTCCACAGTTCGGGACTACCGATGAAGCTGTCCACGGTTCGGGACTACCGATGAAGCTGTCCTTACGATTGGGACTACCGATGAAGCTGTCCTTACGGTTCGGGACTACTGATGAAGCTGTCCTTACCCTAGTAGGTCGAGATTAGCTACCTCGTATTTACTTATGGATGCGCGCATATGATGAATGAATGTGGTACAAGCCAGGGCCCCAATGAATGTTATGATTATGTTAAAAGTATTTAAAAGCATGATGTTTTAAAGATTAAGCATCCTTATATATATATATATATGCATTTGCTCATGCATTCATCCATGTTATGCATTATGTTTACGAAAAATATGTTTATGAAAAGTATGTTTATGCTAATTAAGATGCCATGATTTATTTATGTTTCTGTCAAATTATGATGCCATGATTTATTTATGTTCATGCTAATTAAGATGCCATGATTTATTTATGTTTCTGTCAAATTATGATGCCATGATTTATTTATGTTCATGCTAATTAAGATTCCATGATTTATTTATGTTTCTGTCAAATTATGATGCCATGATTTATTTATGTCCATGCTAGTTAGGATGTCATGATTTATTTATGTTATGATAAATTATGATGTCATGATTTATTTGTGTCCATGTCAGTTTAGGATGCCATGATTTAGTTATATTTATGCTAAGTTAGAATGTCATGATTTTATTTATGTTCATGCTAGTTTAGGATGCCATGATTTAATTATGTTTATGCTAAGTTAGAATGCCATGATTTTATTTATGTTCATGCTAGTTTAGGATGCCATGATTTAATTATGTTCACGCTAAGTTAGAATGCCATGATTTTAATTATGCCTATACCAATTTATGATGCCATGGTTTAACTATGTTATGCTAAGTTAGGGCGTCATGATTTTATTTAGGTTCATGCTAAGAATGTTTATGAGGTTATGTTGTTATGTTGATGTCTATGCAAAGAATTATGCCATGCTATGAATGTTTATGATGTTTATGTCTATGCCAAGTAGTATACCAAGCCATGAATGTTTTTATGTCTATGAATATGCTATGCTATGAAAGTGACTAAGTTATGTTCAAGTCATGTTAAATGTATGCTAAGTGCTCATAAAGACTTATGTGCTGAGTAAAGTACTATGTATGTTAATGTTCAAGATGCTCAAGATTAAGTGATGAATGGTTTTAGTGAGTAGGAAAGAGTCTTACTAAGCCTGTGTGCTTATAGTCTTATTTTCCTTATACCGCAGATCATGCAAGGGGACCGTAAGGAAGCAGCAGGAGGGCAATAAAGTATGTGTGTGATAGTGACTTGGCCACGAGACTATATGTTTGCTCGTTTTATGATAGGACTTTACCTCTACTAGTATGTGCTTGAATGTGACTCTATGACATGATGCTATGTATGACATAATGCTAAGAATGACATGATGATAAGTATGACATGATGCTAAGTATGACATGATATGATGTTAGGTATAAAGTTAATATGCCAAGTTCCCATGTTATGATGTTAGGAAGGGTAGTAAGTGCATGTAGGTGTAAGTTAAAAGTTTCCGCTGCATTATGATGTCTACATGCCCTAAGTATGTTAACGTAACGCCGCTTTAGGAAAAAAAAAAGCGGGCGTTACAGGTTGGTATCAGAGCCGTAACCATCTCACTACACACACATCAAGCCCTCTTCCTGCTGCTTCCAAGTAAGTACCTCTTTACATATCTGATAGTAGTAAGATGTTTTATGATGTTAGGATATGCAAGTATGAACGATAGTTATGATGAAAGGTACCTTAAGATATGTAATGATGAATGACATTTTATTTTCGTTTATGAATTAGATAATTAGAATAACATAGGGGTAGGAAAAAAAAGAAACTGATATTAGTCATACTTGTCTTTGGTAAAGAAAAGCATGGCTAGAAGACAGAGTAACCGGCTTAACGAGACGACTCCAACGCCTGACTTGATG
>JAGFNQ010005031.1:1702205-1737201 GCA_024364735.1 Boesenbergia rotunda | reverse complement strand
CTGGCTCAATTATATGTTAAGAGATAATCAGACTTCATGGAGTTCCCAAGACCATCATCTCAGATAGGGATGGACGCTTTACTTCGCATTTTTGGGAGTGTATTCAGAAGGCTCTTGGCACTAAATTGCGATTTAGCACCGCCTTTCACCCGCAGACGGACGGGCAAACTGAACGGGTGAATCAAATACTGGAAGATATGTTGAGAGCTTGTGCCCTGGATTTCAAAGGAAGCTGGTGTCGATATCTATGTTTAGCGAAATTCGCATACAACAATAGCTACCAAGCTACTATCGGAATGGCACCTTATGAAGCATTGTATGGGAGGAGAAGTAGGTCGCCGGTCTGTTGGTATGAGGGTGGTGAAAAGAAGGAAATGAGGCTCACAACGGATGTCATTGACAGCACCACCCGAGCTATACAGAATATTCGACAATGGATAGAAACTGCTCAGAGCCGACAAAAGAGTTATGCCGATGTTCGGCGTAGACCACTGGAGTTTAATGTAGGAGATTGGGTGTTTCTGAAAGTGGCTCCTATGAAAGGGGTGACAAGATTCGGGAGGAAAGGAAAACTAAGTCCGCGTTATGTGGGGTCGTACCTGATTCTGAAAAGAGTTGGTAAGGTGGCATACGAGCTGAAGCTACCTTCAGAGATGTCAGCTATCCATAACGTATTCCATGTGTCCCTGCTAAAAAAGTGTATCCCAAATATGGACCGAGTGATCGAGCCGCAGACAGTGCAAGTACAAGAGGACCTAAGTTATGAGAGCAGACCCATTCAGATTTTGGATAGGGAGGTCAAGAAGCTGAGGAGTAAGGAAGTACCCTTAGTCAAGGTCTTATGGTGAAGCCAGCGGTTCGAGGAAGCTACCTGGGAACGCGAGGACGAGATGAGGCACAAGTACCCGGAGCTGTTCTAAGTTCGAGGACGAACTTTCACGAGGTATGGGGAATTGTAACGACTCGTAAAATTCTCTTAATATTTACTTAAAATATTAAGCATGTCTAGATAATTTTCTGAGGAACCTAGAAATATTAAGGCGAACCTTGGCCTAGAAAATCCATGTTTTCTCATTTAAATTGGGAAAAAGGGCACTAATGGGCCTTATATGGGCTTTTTAGTACCATAATTTTTGGTGGATTTTAGGTGAAAATTAGTATAAATATAAAGGGATTTTAATAAGAAATATTAACATAATTATGGGGGAATTTTTAAGGGATTTTTCGAAAATACTAGGAAAAATAAAATAAAATAAGTGGAAAAAAATTGTGCATCTACCAAGGATTGAACCTTGGACCACTTGTACAACCATGTATGCTTTAACCAACTCATCTAGTGAGGGAATGTTATGAGGGAATGAAGTGGATATTGGTTAAGGCTTAGAAGAAGATGAAGGGTCATGGAGAGACTCTTCATTTGCCTCCTTGATGAGTTATAAAGAGGGGGGTTTGGGAGTTACTTCTTCTTTCCATTACTTTGCATTTTCTTCCTCCTCCTTCCCTCATCCTAGCCGAACACCACAAGGAGGGTTTCCATTGGAAAAACTCCACAAGAAGGTCTCATCTCCAAGATCTAAGGGGTCTTCCAAGGATACAAGGACAAGGGGGTTCAAGGGTCCAAAGATCTTACCATTTCCTTCTCTTTTAAGGTTTAAAAATCAAGATCAACCAAGGTAAGACTCCCTCACCTGTGGTATAATAGTTCTTTATATTTTAGCATGATTTATTGGTTGGTTTTTGGGACTTGAGGTTGAAAGAAACAAAATCAAGCACCCTAGAGACCCTATAGGTTTCGGCCACAATGTTTTAGGGTCCATAATGATGCTAAAAATCTTTATAATGTTATTTAATGTTCCCTTATGATGTTTAGAGATTAAGTATAATTTTTGGGAATTTTTGGGAACCCTAGGATACCCTAGGGTTTCGGCCAACATGAAAGAAACAAAAATCAAGCACCCTAGAGACCCTATGGGTTCGGCCACAATGTTTAGGGTCCATGATGATGCTAAAAATCTTTATAATGTTGTTTAATGTTCCCTTATGATGTTTAGAAATTAAATATAATTTTTGGGAATTTTTGGGGTACCCTAGGATACCCTAGGGTTTCGGCCAACATGAAGGACCCATGTGTAGGGTTGGGTTTAAGACCTCAAGTATATGTTTTATGTTTTATCATGATATAAGAGAGATGGAGGGTGTTTATGTGAATGTTTCACATGGCCTAGAGACCTATAGGTTTCGGCCAAGAACCCTAATAGGGTGGAAGTTAGGACTTATTTCAAGTAAGGGTCCCAATGGCCCTATGGTAAGGTATGGTTGGTGTTAAGCAATTGATTTGGGGTTTTATTGGAAATTTTTCCATGCCCCATGGCCTTGAAGTTTCGGCCAAGAGCAAGAGTTGGGTCAAAGGATTAGGGTTGGCCTTAAGTATGGGATCAAATGTTCCCTATGGCCTAGTATGTATGTATGGGATGTGTTCGGGAAGTTATGTGAAGTCTCATGGACCTAGGGTTTCCTTGGGCTTTCGGCCAAGGATCTAACCTAGGGTTAGGGTTGGGTTACACCTACCAGATGCTTGGGTATAGGTTAATAAGATGTATGTTTAAGTAAGGTGGAAGAATTCTATGTTAATCAAACCCTTAGTTTATATGTCATGAAATATATGTCAAGTCATAAATGTTTAGACATGTGCCATGATTTATGAATGATATGTATGTATGCTATGTTTATGAATGCTATGTATGTATGCCATTTTTAAGAATGAGATAGATGAAGATGCCATGTTTAAGAATGAAAATGATGCCATGTTAAGAATGAAAGTGATGTAATGAATGAAAGGTTAAGGTTCATGCCTTCGAGGCATAACGATGATGTTAAGTATGATGAAAGTATGATGAATGAATGAATATGCTATGAATGATGATGAATGAAAAAGCATGTGAAGCATTTTATTTTATTTTATGGGCTTGTACCGGACCTAAGTAAGGTCCACGGGGTTCTGGGACTACCGATGAAGCTGTCCTTACGGTTCGGGACTACCGATGAAGCTGTCCTTACCCTAGTAGGTCGAGATTAGCTACCTCGTATTTACTTAGGGATGCGCGCATATGATGAATGAATGTGGTACAAGCCAGGGCCCAATGAATGTTATGATTATGTTAAAGTATTTAAAAGCATGTTTTTAAAGATTAAGCATCCTTATATATATATGCAATTGCCACATGCATTCATCCATGTTATGCATTATATTTATGATAAGAATATTATGCAAAGTAAGTTTATGCAAGGTATGTTTATGCAAATGATGTTATGTATGTTTATGCTAAGTTAGAATGCCATGATTTTATTTATGTTCCTGATAGTTTAGGATGCCATGATTTAATTATGTTTATGCTAAGTTAGACTGCCATGATTTTTATTTATGTTCATGATAGTTTAGGATGCCATGATTTAATTATGTTTATGTTAGGTTAGAATGCCATGATTTTATTCATGTTTATGTAATTAAGATGCCATGATTTAATTATGTTTATGCTAGGTTAGAATGTCATGATTTTATTTATGTTTATGTTAATTATGATGCCATGATTTAATTATGTTTATGCTAGGATAGAATGCTATGATTTTATTTATGTCCATGCTAAATTATGATGCCATGATTTAATTGTGTTTATGCTAAGTTAGGATGCATGATTTTATTTAGGTTCATGTTAGGAATGTTTATGAGGTTATGTTATTATATTTATGTCTATGCCAAGAATTATGCATGCTATGAATGTTTATGATGTTTTGTCTATGCCAAGTATTATGCCAAGCCATGAATGTTTTTATGTTTATGTATATGCTATGCTATGAAAGTGATAAGTTATGTTCAAGTCATGTCAAATGTATGCTAAGTGCTCATGAAGACTTATGTGCTGAGTAAAGCACTAAGTATGTTAATGTTCAAGATGCTCATGATTAAGTGATGAATGGTTTTAGTGAGTAGGAAAGAGTCTTACTAAGCCTGTGTGCTTATAGTCTTATTTTCCTTATACCGCAGATCACGCAAGGGGACCGTAAGGAAGCAGCAGGAGGGCAATAAAGTATGTGTGTGATAGTGACTTGGCCACGAGACCATATGTTTGCTCGTTTTATGATAGAATTTACCTCTACTAGTATGTGCTTGAATGTGACTCTATGACATGATGCTATGTATGACATGATGCTAAGAATGACATGATGATAAGTATGACATGATGCTAAGTAGGACATGATATGATGTTAGGTATAAAGTTAATATGCCAAGTTCCCATGTTATGATGTTAGGAAGGGTAGTAAGTGCATGTAGGTGTAAGTTAAAGGTTTCCGCTGCATTATGATGTCTACATGCCCTAAGCATGTTAACGTAACGCCGCTTTATGAAAAGAAAAAAAAAGCGGCGTGACAATACTAGTCAGGAGACTCTGCTCGGAATTCCAGCTCGTATAATCTGCTCGGGCTGTTGAGCTCGGGAAGTCCGGTTCGGGAAGACCGGTTTGGAAGAACGGGTCGGGAAATCTGCTAGGGAGATTTCAGCTCGGAAATTCCATTCTGCATAAAAAGCATCTTGGGCCACTCAATAGCTAAGTTGAAATTTCTATAATTTCAATTTAATTTTTGTTAACTCTCTGAAAGGGAGTATTTCCTCCAACATAAATGTGCAAAAGTTGATCAACTAACAAGGGAATGAGCACGTGGCACAGTTAGAATGGGTTATAAGTCAAATATTGCACCTTGTCAAGAACAGACTGGACTAATTGGGTTGTCACTAACTTCATAGAAACCCATAATTATCTACTCTCGAGACTTAATTAAAGGTGCATTTGCTACGCTCACATAATGTTTCAACAACAAAGAAAATATTAACTATAGAGTTTTCATAGGCCAATGCACCAACTTGTCAACAAATACGATTATTGGAGATAGAGTATGAGGGCCTGAGAGGGTAGGTTTTATAGAAAAAGATATTAGAAACTTTGAGAAAAACCTAAGAGATGAACAAAAGTGTATCAATGCCAAATCACTGATCGAGTTATTTACATTTGAGCGAGAGAAGAATTCAGTTTTTTTCTTTGATTACGAGACTGATTCAGATAATAGATTTTGTATGTGTTTTTGGATTGATCATGTATCAAGGAGGGCATATAGTGTATTCAGTGATGTAGTTGTATCTGATATGATATATAACACCAACAAATATGGTTTGATTTTGGCACCATTTGTAGGAGTTAATCATCATCATCAGACATAATTATTTTTGGTTGCGGGTTTGTAAGTGATAAGAAAATTGAGTCTATTGTTTGGTTGTTTGAGAAGTTCATAGAAGCTATGCATAAAGCTTCGCTAAATGTTATCATCACTGATCAGGATCCTACTATGAAGAAAGTCATTGCATAAGTTTTACCTCAAATAGTACATCAATATTATTTATGGCATATATATTGAACAAATTCCCAAATAAATTACACCCTTTGTCTTTTCAAAACCACTATGAAAACATAAAAAATGTCATGGCAAATTCTACAAGACCTGGTGATTTTGACAAGTAATGGGAAGAGGTTATCAAGTGTGCTAACATGGAGAAAAATGATTGGTTGTTGTTGATGTAGGATGTATACTAAAAGCCTAGCTTTTGTATGAACATCTATATTTTGGAATAAGAATCACATGGTCATTATTTACATTTTATATTTGATATGTATACTATTATCCTTTACTTTACATTGTAGATAGCATGGTGTGTGGTGACACAAAGATCATGTTATCAGTCCCTTGTGAAGTATAGTAGTGGCTCACAACCGAGATGGATTTGGACAAACCATCAGAATGGTTATAGTGTAATTTGGTATTAGTCTATCTTGACTATAGAATTACACTAGTACATTTTGGTGTGTATTGAGCCAAGACCAACTTAGAGGTGATTCGATTTATACTGACTATAAAATCAAATCAGACCTCAGATATTATGGTGTACATACTCTTAATCCCGATATAATAAACGGGCATATGTACTTAATATCTATTTCTTTTTATTGACCAATGGGCGAGATTTATTTGTTAATCAATAAGCCCGGTAAATTGAGAGATAATATTATTTATCATGGTGTGCCAATTGATTATAGGAGGAAACTGTGTTCCTAATGCGTTAGAATGATGATGCCCCCTTGAGGAGCTCATAAAGTTCATCATGTAAATCCTACAGGTGGACTTGGTCTGATATGATGATAAGGTTGAGTGGTACTACTCATGGAGTTAGATATTAATTAATTAAATTGTCAGTAATTTAATTAATTAATGGGCCATGCAAGATCTTAAACACCAGGGAGATTATATACACATAATATGTGGAGCCCATATTTATTTATGGGGTTTGGTGCGGTAGTTCAATAGTAACCATTAGTGGAGCAGGTTATCATTAATGGATCGGGCTTAGGGTCCATTAGGAGACCAAAACCAACTCCTCCTCATGGTCCCTATTGTAGCCTATATATACCTCATGAGTTATGAGACCAAGGCATAACAATTAACCTAAGCCTCCCTTGTTCTCTCTCTCTCTCTCTCTCTCCTAGGTTAGGCATCGGCGACAAGCAAAGAAGAAGGGGAGACCAAAGCAAGGAAAGAATTCTTTCTCTTCTTCTTCTCTTCTTCTTCTTCTTCTTCTTCTCTTCTCCATCTTCTCTCCTTAGGGCCGACGCAAGAAAGGAGACTTCTCTCATTTGGTGGTCGGTGCAAGCAAGGAAGAAAGGGAGAAGTTGGCCGGCGGCAAGGAGGAGGAGAAGGATTGGTTGGCTAGAGTTTTTGTGAGGAAGAGAATCTTGTCTCTTCTTTTTCTTCTTCTTCTTCACTTCTCTCCTTGGTGGCCAGCACAAAGAAGGAGATCCATCTCCTTGGTGGTCGGCTCAAAGGAAGGAGAAGACTCCTCTCTTTTGGTGGTTTGCGTATACAAGGAAGAAGGAGTTCCTTCTTCTTAGGGTTTCAGCACAGGCTTGGTGGGAGAAGAAGGTGTCTTGGTGACTTCGTTTCTTGTAAGATCGTCGCTCACACGACGTCCAAGAAGAGGACAGGAATACAATAGAAGATCGTGAGGTAAACAAGAGGTATAAATCTTGTTTGGTATCTTCCTTGCATCTTGTTTTATTGTATGTTGTTGATTATCATGGACCCTGAAGATAACAACATTAACCGGCGATTCAATCATGGTCTATTTTGTGGCTAATCGATTAGAAGAGTTAGATTGCTTGAACAACAAGTTTGTTCAAGTGATCACTCGAATCGATTAGTACGATGATGAAAATGGTTGTTCGGAAAGGTTCTCTCCATCCGGGTTGTTTCTAATCAATAGAAAATTTTAATCCGGGGACATGGAGAGCAATCTAACTGAACAGGAAATCGAAACCAACAATTGGTATCAGTGCCAAGGTTTTAGGTTTTGTGTGTTTTGGATTCGATTACTTTCATGCATTTTTCATATATAATTTTATGTCGGATAATAATAGGATGTGCGTAGGCTGCCTTTTTTGGTTACAGGCATAAGTTCCAACTATTATGGCTAAATGTGATTGTATGTGTGGTGTGTGATTATAATGATTAATTTGAATCCTCGGGGTTTGACGAGGCTAATTAGTATTTAATTTTTGTAATTAAATACAACATTGTTTAGCCGGTTATTTTAATTTATTTCGATCTAAATTTCATGTACACTCCTTTGTGGAGTATAGGATCGAAGGATGTAAATTAAAATAATTTTTATTCTTGGCTCAGAGCTTCTTCTTTCATGTGCATGGTGGTGGAGACGATGGAGACGAGGTGGCGACACAACGAGAGGCATATTGGAGAACAAAATCCATAATAGTTGAAAATTTAATTTTTCATGTTTATTGCTTGTGTTTGATATACTTGTTGTATTTGCATGTGAAAATTCCTCAATTCTAAATTACTAAGTGGGAGAGAGAATCTTTGAGTCCCATGGCCTCCATTACCAATTTGGTATGTGATGCGAACAAATTTGTGCATTGGCTCTGAGTGTCTTCCTCCATATCGGATGAGTTTGTTTCGCAGATCACTAGATCAAATATGATTATAGGAAATTATTTAGGAGCGTGTGATCTTCACCATTGGAAGGGACATAATCCTAAATAATTGCCTTAGTGTCGTGTAATGGTGTACACTTAGATGCAAATAATAGTATCTGTGAGATCGTTGTAATCGATAGAGGGGGGTGAATAGTGATTATGTAAAATTTTCGGAATAATCAGAAACACAGCGGAAGACTAAAATCACAATGCTAACAAGCATTCTTTTTTACTTGGTTCGGAGTCTTTAACGGTACCTACTCCAAGGCCCACGATCCTTGACTGTTTTCATTGGGCAATTCTATATGTCGAGCAAATAGTACAAATATATAAGTCGAGTACATAATTTAAGCAACGAATGTAAAGTATACCAACGACACCAGAAAAGTCGTAGAGTGTTTTGGACGGCATGTCGACGATCTTGATCGTTTGCAGCGCGGAAGAACTCGAGCATGG
This sequence comes from Boesenbergia rotunda, assembly GCA_024364735.1. Lineage (NCBI taxonomy): Eukaryota > Viridiplantae > Streptophyta > Magnoliopsida > Zingiberales > Zingiberaceae > Boesenbergia > Boesenbergia rotunda. Next base: position 1,728,652 of record JAGFNQ010005031.1, on the reverse strand, counting down.
AAAAAGTATGAAGAGTGTTGGCGTGCTTGAGTTGCAAGAAAGCTTCTTTACGTTGAATGGAATTTTTTATCGAAGTGAAGGGGTGAACCCCCTTATATATAGTTCTCGGGCGTCTGAGGCTTATGGGGTGCCTGCCATGTGAGTGAATTTGGCGCATGCTTATCCGTAGACTCAGCCAAACACCTATCCTCTGGTCTTGGGCGCCTGGGATACCTGGGGTGCCTGATGGCTCATGGGCGCCTGAGATGCTGACGTGGCAACCCTGCCAGCTCAGCCTCTCCCTCGCTGAGAAAAACCATCAGGGGTGCCTGATACCTATCAGGAGCTTGGCTTCTCGGGTGGCTGAGCCTTCTCAGGCGCCTGGGATGCAGCAGTAAACACTTTTCACTCCTGCAACCAGGGTTAGTCCAAGAATAGTACAAAAATAAATAACAAGTATATGAATTACAGCCGGAGCTGTCTTGGTTCTGACTTTGGATTTCAAAATGAAACCCGAGGTCGAACCGACGCCTACTGTTCCCTCTTCCGTGGAATGCGTCCTCACCTACTCCTCTCAGGAGAAGTTATCTTTTGCCAATCGGCTCCTCCAGTTGGACTTTTACTCAGCCTCCAAGACTACCGGATCTCGAGACATCCATACCTCGACCCACCTCTACTTCTGTCCACAATCCTCACTCAGCTAAGACTCTTGCCCAATCATCCGGATTAGGACTTCGTTGCCCAGTCCACGACCATGACTTCTTGCCCAACCCTTGACCAGGTCTTCTTGCCCAGTCCTCGACCAGGACTTCTTGCTCATCCCTGCAGGTCAAGACTTCGTGCCTAGGTGAACTAGGACTTTCCTGCACACTTGGTAAATCCATTAGATAACAACATAAACTTAACTTTGAACCCTTTTCCATTATCAAAACCAGGTTTGATCTGGTGCTTATAACACCAACAATCTCTCCCTTTTTGATTTATGACAACACTGTTCAAAAGTTAAGTTTAAAAAAATAGAAAACATATTCATGATAATTATGTACTAGAAAAAAAGAACAAGTTGATTTTCTACTCTCCCCCTTAATTAGTTCTCTCCCCCCTTTTTTCTTAGAAATAATTTATGAAAAACTTAGCAAAAAATTGAAACATTACATAAGGCTTCATTTAATTTGAAAATCTCCCCTTGAAGCTTTTGAAAATATGTAATTTTTCTATTTGAAAGTTTTTCCAAAAAGATTTTGAAAACTTCTGAGTAGAGAAAATTTTTGAGAAAAAACAACTTTTGAAAAATTTCTAACTTAATTAGTTTTCTCCCCCTTTTTTCCTGAAAAGATTTTTAGAATAATAATCTTAACTTACTTTTCCGAAACTTGATTTTTTTTCGAAAAAAATTTTGAGAATAAAATAATTTTGAAACTTGACTTTTTCGAAAACAATGATTTTGACTTTTTCGAAAACAAGAAAAATAACCTGACTTGGGAAAAATTACTTTAACAAAAAAAATTATTTTAACTTGACTTGGGGAAAATTGTTTTAACTTGACTTTTTCTTCTCTCCCCCTTTACCATATATCAAAAAAGGTAAAAAAATGATTGGCATGAAAAAATAGTTATGTATCAGAGCCTACTTACTTTTTAACAATAATGAAGGAAACTTACTGATCCAAGTAATAAATTTTGAACCCAGTTAACATACTAATGAGTCTAAGCATGAAAAAACATTTAAAAAATGATCAAATTAACTTCTTTCAGTCTCTGTCTAACCCAGTTAGCTACTTACTAACCGTTATATAACAACAGCTTTCACTAGGGTTAGTCAAGTTAAGTAGTCTGATCAAGGTAGACTTCCTAAGCTTGAATACTTAACTTGATTGTTGTTCAAATGTATTTATCGCCCCAACTGCTCTTGATGCACTGACTTAAAACATCTTGAGTCAAGGCATAGACCTAAGCATCTCAACCCAATCTAGGTTATCAATCAAAGTACCCTAATATGCTTGTGAGATGCTGGCTTCTAGATCTATAGGAGCATGCAATTCTAGGGTTAAGTCCTAAGCTAGCTAAGTCCATTGTATAGAAAAATCCTAGTTTTGAAGGGGGTAATCTTTTGAAAAAAACTAAGTCGAAAAAATATTATAAACTTCAAAACTTAGATGAAAAATATGATTGAAAAAAATATGATTTTTCTTAAAACAATATGATTTTTTTTAAAAGAAAAAAAAATAAAGAATAGAAAAATAGTCCTATTCTACTAAGCACATTCCTAACTGTCTTCTTAGTAAACTAAACTCATATTCAGAAAGTGGTTTAGTGAAAATATCGGCTAGGTTAGATTTTGAGTCTACATGTATAAGTACGATTTCGCCTCTAGCGACGTAATCCCTAACAAAGTGGTGTCTAACTTCAATATGCTTAGTTCTGGAATAATGTATAGGGTTTTTGCTAAGATTGATTGAACTGATATTGTTAACAAATACCTTAGTCTGGGTGTAGTCTAGGTTGAAGTCCTTAAGGATATGTACCATCCATAAAAGTTGGGTTACACATTCCCCTAGGGTAACTGATGGACCCAAAATGACTGTCACGAAAGTGGGTCTCAAATTTAGAAATTTATAAAGTGATGGAAACCCTTTTTGCAATCAAAGAAGAAAAGCGTAGTAAAGGGGCCACAGGTCGTATTTTTCCAAGGGCTAGTTCAAATTGTATGATTCGAGCTTGTGTTTATATGTCGTCAATGTTTTTGGATTTCAAATAGAATGTGGTTTTTGTTTCACTTAGCAATGAAAATGCAATGGAAAGAAAGGAAATGTAACTAAATAAACTAAACAAAGAAATAGCAATTAAAGAAATTTGAAGTGCCAACAATTGAACTAACTACAGACTATTAACTGTGCAATGAAGCTTAAAAAGATATGCTTTCAATGGAAGTAAACACAGGGATGGAAATATTCAGAATTGAGTAAGTATTTAATTGAAGTCAATCTAGTGCAGGACATAAATGTGCAAGAACGAAATGCAACATGAATTGGATGCACAAGTCACACAAGTTATCTGATTTCCAGTGCAATTAAATTTCAATGCAAAGCTCACTGATACAAATGCAGAAATGGTAATTGGGAATCGCAGAAATTTAGTTGGCTGGCAGAAATAGTATGCAAAGCTAAATGGAACCTTGCAAAAACTTAAAGGAAGGAGTTTGCAGTACTAGGTTGAATTCAGAAGTCCACTATAACTATTTCAGCACAAACTGCAGAACATTGATAAATCTGAATGCTAAAACAAAAGCTGATACATGTAATGTAGCTGGAACCAATTGCAGAGACCTATACCAATTGCTATGAAAATGAGATCATTTCAATATAAAATCAGGAAACAAAACCTAGACATCACTTGACACAAAATCTAAGAACTAAATGGCAAACTGGTGCGCAATTATTTAAGTTGGCACGCAGAATGAAAAAGAACAGAAAATGATACGCAACTAATTCCTCAGCTTCGACAGGTGAGCTATCATTAAAATGAACTGAAAACTGAAAGAAGAAAGTTCAGAAATGAAGTGTAAATAGTGCAGAAATGGAAAAATTCAGAAACGTTTCAGATTTGCAAAGACACTACAACTGCAGATCAATCATAACAAAACAAGCTAGATATGAATGCATCATCCATTGTGCAGACAAGAAATAGAGGAACTAAGGTTTATTTAGCTCGAAATTCAGAAGCTACAGCTGAAACAATTCAACCTTGAAACTGAACTTGTGCAGAATTGGAACTGAAATGCAGCTTTAAACTAATGTGCAAAGCAAAATCCAGAATTAAATGCGGAAGCTGAATGCAATAGCTTGTAAATGAGACAACTGCAATGGACAATTGCATAAGAAGAACTAAAGGCTGCTTGACACAAAATTCAGAAATCGAGACTGGGACTGATACACTACAGTTTAAACAGAATTAAAGAAACGAATCTAAATTCAGAAACAATTCAACTACAAAACAACTTGATTCGAGTACAATTGATCTCTAATTAAGCTATCTAACTACTTACTTTGCAGAATGAAACCTAATTAAACACTAGAACAATTCAGAATTGGAACTTACAGCAGCTAAATCGAAACAGAAACAGAATTCAGAAAGTAATTGAATTTATAGCTACAAACAAGAAGAAATTCAACTAAAACTAATCCTCGACCATTCCTTGGTTAGATACCACCTTGTTCGTCACGCAAGGGCAAGCCAAGAACCCCTTCAACTCGCAATCATCGGAAAAATCTGTCGATGTGTCGAATCTGCCGCAAATCTGCTCAAGTTGGGAAAAACCACTTGATCTCTTCGATCTCGCTTTGTAGATTGATGATGATGATTTGAATATAATCAGAGCTCAGCCGAGAACCCCTCAACTAGCTCAGATGGATGGAAAATGGCACCAAACGAAATCAATTCGAACAAATGAACAGATCTGAAGAAACCCTCATTCATCTCTGTTTTGAGCAAATTGGAGCTGAAATCTTCACAACAGCAGCATTCCGACGACCTGATCTCGATCCAAGAACGATTCGAAGTGGTCACGCCCTCTGCTAAAGAATTCTGGAAGAAACTGAAGAAGAACAGCTGAATAGAATGGAAACGAGCTGCGAAGACGCGACAGATCTGAAACAGGGCGGAAGCAGTTTAAATGGTTAAACAGTGGACGGCTGAGATTGATTCCGCTTCATCCAACGGTGGATCGTTGTCCGATTTGATTCAAATTTTCCAGATCTTGATCAGAGGTCAAGATCATCCTCGTGGTAGCTCGGATCTGCCAGATCTTCAACGGATGATCCAGATCACCTTGATCTTTGTATGGATGGTTTAGAACACTCCGATCATGATCCAACGGCTAGATGGTCTCTGATTTAGCTAAAACTCTCAGATCTTGATCTGATCACTTGATTAGCCTTAATCTCAGCTCGGATTGATCAAAAGTTCTCAGATGGTCTAGATCTAACCGTTCTTGCATCGGACGGTCCAAATGAATTGGAGCTTGATTACTTGATGTAGTCCACTTTTGACTCGACTTTGACCCAACATGACCTAGGTCCATAATCCTTCCAAGCCTACAAAAGTAGATCAAAAATTTAGTAACAAAACAACCCAAATATAACAAGATTTACAATTAGGTCCAAAAAGGGTGTAAATCTTGAAACCTAGGCCAAATCCACAATTATACAAGTAAAATATGGGTCAAATACGGATTTAAGCATATGAAATGAACAACAAAATGACGCTTATCAACTCCCCCACACTTAAGCTTGAGCGTCTCGCGAAAAGTACTAAACATGTATCCCTTAGGTTTCCTCAAACATATGTAGAAGCAATTGAAAAGAATTTACCTAGGGTTGTCAATTTTCAAAAATCTAAGCTCAATAGACTAGTATCTTGTCCTTAAATCAACAACTTAACAATTTCAACCTTCATGATTCATTGAGATGAATTCCACTCACTAAACCTCTCAAGGGAAACTTTTGGTGGCTCTCTTCCTAAATTCTAAATACATGATGAAAATGGAGCTCACTCTTACACACATGCTTCTTGCACCACCATAGGCTTGCTTATTATCTACTCTCTACCATTATCCAAGATTAGAATCAATCATCTATAAAAACTTATTCAAAAGTGAAAGAAATAGGTAATGGTAGAAATGGAATAAAAGCAAAGTAAATAGCTAATTTGAATGAAATGGAAGACTTGGATGTTCAAGGATATTCTTGATGCATTTTTGCCCTCCTTTCAGTCCATATAGTGAAGTCAAAGTGTGATGACGTGATGCTTTGCAATGCCCTTCAAACATCTTATGAAAAAAAAAATCCATAATTCCTTTGTGCCAATTTCTTCTTCTTGTGTGCCAACTTGTTTCTTATCTTTTCTTTTCTGAAATTTCCTCTTTCTTTCTTTCTCTCTACTGACATCAGAATGTAATAGAGCAAATCTTCAATTTGGAGGAGAGTATTTTCATTAATTGTTGGTGCCGAAACTTCAATGTGTCACTTGGTCTTCTTTGTGTTTTTCTTCCTTTTTCAAACTGTTTTTTTTCAGCTGTTTTTTTTTTAACTGCTAACTCACTGATCTCTCTGCAGCTTCTCCTTGTTTAATTCAGGATTTGATCAGCTTCCCCTAATCCAGTAGCATCAATTAGTACTTTCCCTCAAATGATACAAAACCCAATTTTCAACCTCTTCTTGATTCCAAACTGATTTATGGCAATTTAACTTCTGATTTTTCCCTTTTCCAACTACATTTCCAGCTTACATTCTTGACCTTGCTCTCCCTTGATTACTCAGAACAATTAACCTCAGATTATAGTGGGACGTTCACATGCTTAAATTGAGAATTCAGCTCAACACATTCAAGTTTCATCCATGGCACACTCACTTTCAAATTGATACAAACTGTTTCTTTTCTTTTTTTTTTCTTCAAATCCCAGCAACCCCTGCACTGATTTAGACATATATAACTGCCATTCAGCTCCTAGAAGAGTGGCTGAAACAATTTCATAGCATACTCTTCTCTTTGGCACAAAATTTCTGATTTTTTTTTTTACACAGTTTTTTTTTTCTCACTTGTTTCCACCTTGTTCGGATTTCTGCACACCATTTCCTGCCTCAAGTCAAACTTTACAACTCATTCCAACCCTCAGCAAGTGTTGCCAATTTAAAACTTCCATAATTCCTACTTCCCAAGTGCTACAAACTCCATTACTTTCAAACTCTCTTCCATGGCACAATTTTTTCTGTTTTTTTTCTGTTTTTTTTTCGTGTGCCATTTCTTTCTAATTGAGATTTCTTTAGATCCAATTCACCTCCAATTCACAACTGAATCCCCATTTATCTTGATACCAAGTTCCACTCAATTGGGTATCTTTTGGCTTCCACTCAAAAAATGAAATGCACTTTTTTTTTATATGTTTCCATCACACTAGCCACTCCCCCACACTTAATCTTTTGTCCGTCTCGGTCAAAATAACATCAAAGAACATCTCCAAACAAACAAGTCCCTAGAAAGCATGGTTAGGAATAGGAAATAAGGAAAGAAAATAGAATGAACATGATTTTTGCCAAAAATTGACATGGAAAGGTAAACAAATTTATTAGCCTCTATAGAAGTGATCTAAACATTGGAATATGATTTTGAAAGAACCTAAGCAAGTTCTAGAGTACAATCACATGTATGTTTCACAAAAATAAGGCTAACCCTCACTAGGTAAAAATTATTCATCTCAAGTCCTCAATCAAGCATCCATGGCCAAGTAGTACTCAAGCATCCAAGATTTCATCCATGAGCTCAAATCCTAAGTTTTAACAACCAAATTTAATTTGTTTTCAAAAGACTCTAAAATGCTATGAAAATAACCTAAAGGGATACATTTATTCCTATTAATCAAGGAAAAGTGCCAAAAGACATAAAATAGCATTTTTAATGCCTATTTATTAATTCTACTCTACTCATGCATTTATTAGCAAGAATTCATTTCAAAAGAAAATTCTACTTCTAGCAAGCATAAAGAGGAAAATAGCAATGAAAGAAAATGCAAGAAAAAGTAAACTCCCTTTTATTTCTGGCGGTCGGAGTCTATCAAGAAATAATCTCCATCTTGGTAGTGGAGGAGTAGGAGTAGCTAAAACAATTTCCTTCATTTGCTCAATTTTATTTTGCATCACTCCCCCACACTTATTCTTCACAATAAAATGTCCAGGTGGCCGAAGGTGATTTAAATACAATAGCCACTTCTGAGGTGGAGTGTTGTAAGTTAAAGCAAGTTCATCTCCTCCCTCTTTATTCTTTTTGAAAAATCTCCCAGGTGGTTGAAGACTGTCTAGATGTAGAACCCACTCAAGAAATCTCTGAGACCCTGCAAAATCATGTAAAACCTTCCTCAAGCGTGCAGGGTAAGATAAAAATGCAATATCATCAATCTCTACATAACATGTATCTAAAAATGCATCACATCCAATAAAGTCAATTTTAGGTACCTCAATGAATTTTTCACAAGCATATTCTACTTGAGGTATATCAAGAAAAGTTTCACAATCCATAAAAACAATCTCAGGTACCTCTAGAAGTTTTTCACATTCAATTTCAGCATAAGAGATAGCCAGAGATTCTTCACAATAAACAATTTCAATTTCAGGCTCTAAAAATTTTTCAAAATCAATTTTAGCATAATCTGTCTCATGAATATCATAACAATGCATAAAATCAAGCCTGGGTACCTCTAAAGAATTTTCACAATTATTTTTCACAAATGATGAATCAAGATATTCTTCACATGCAAATCTAGACATCTCCCTAAAATTCTCTAAAGGAAAAGAAGAAATACTTACCTGATCTGGATGAGAAATGTCTATTGGATCTACAAGAAATACCTCCATCTCGGGCTCAAAATCTGGTGAACAATCAACTAGAATAGGTGATCCTTGGGTACTTGCTCCAATCATGCAAGTCCCTACACTTTTTGACGGTGGTGGTGGTCCCTGGGGCTCTGTGCAATCCCCTACACCTATAGAATAATCTCCTGTGCATGCCTCCTGAGTGATCTCTGCAACAACCTCATTAAAAAGAATAGGGCTATCAAAAACAATATCATCACAAAATACAAAACAAGAAAAATCAGATGAATCCTCCTCTGAAACCAACTCTCCTCCCACTATGTCAGATATACCATCATCAGCAATGGTCTGTGCCTCAGCAGTCTCATCTACGGTGTCTATGCTCAGAATAGAACTATTTCCCTGAGGGTCCTTCATGGCGTCGAAAATGCTAAACTGGACTACTGTGTCTCCCACCTCCATCGAAAGGGTGCCAGCATATACATCAATTTTGGTTCTTGCAGTCTTCAGAAAAGGCCTTCCGAGGATAAGTGGGGATCTACGTGCAAGGTACTCTCCCTCCATGTCTAGAATGTAGAAGTCCGCTGGGAAAATCAATTCTTTCACTTTAACTAACACATCTTCAATTACTCCTGCCGGGCGGGTCTGACTCCGGTCTGCTAACTGAATCACAACTCCAGTGCTCTGTAGAGGTCCAATGCCAAGCATCTGGAAGACTGTCCTGGGCATGACATTAATAGAAGCTCCTAGATCAAGCATAGCATCATGTAGCGTGGTGCTTCCAATCTCACAAGATACAGTGAACATGCCAGGGTCTTCACACTTCTGAGGTATGGCATGGATGAGTGATGAAACATTCTTCCCCATGCTGACCATTTCATTTTCCTTAAGCTTCCTCTTGTTAACACAAAGATCTTTCAGAAATTTCGCATATTTAGGAACCTGTTTAATCATTGTCAGCAAGGGTACATTAATTTCAACTTTACTAAAAAGTTTTACCAATTCGTTGTACTCTTTTGCTTTCTCCTCTTCCCCTTGTCTTCTGGTTGGAGTTCTCCCATTTGGAAAAGGCAAAGGAATAGATCCTCCTCATGAACTAAAATGGGTGGGGCTGAATTTTTTGTTGCTGCCCTGTTTTTGGTAGCTGCTGTAGGAACTGTCTCGCCACTGTTTTGTGCCTCGTTTTCCACCAAAATTGGAGGATTGCTAGATGAAGTAGTTGGGCACGAGCTAGGGGTGGTATCCACTGAAATTGGAGTGGTTTCGGCACTGATTTGGGTTGGAAATGAAGATGCTGTCCTGTTTTCAGAAAAATCTGCTCTTGGGTCATTTTGAGTTGATGCCACCTTCCCACTCCTCAAATAAATTGCGCTAACATTTCCTCTAGGGTTAGGAACAGCTTGGGAAGGTAATAGGTCTGATCCTTGAGCTTTACTTTGATTTATATTACTAGCCATTTGCCCAATTTGTTTCTCAAGATATTGAGTGTGTTGTTGTTGTTGTTGTTGTTGTTGGAGCACTTGTTGTAGCATCTCCATCATTTGTTGTTGCTGTGGATCTCCTCCATTTGAGTTCCCATAGCCTCCTTGATTAGCATAGGTCCTTGATTGACCTTGATATGATGAGGAAGTAGGCTGAAATTGTTGGATTTGCTGGGATCTTTGGAAATGTGGTTGTTGGGCTTGTTAGGGCTGAAAACCTTGGTTCCAAGGCTGGAAATTTTGCTGTGGTTGTTGAACTTGTTGCTGTGGAGGTTGATATGGCTGTGGATAACTCAAATTCCCTTGAAAACCTTGTTGGAACCCTTGAAATGGCTGCTGAATTGGTTGATTTGGAGGCTGAAATTGCTGATTAAAGGGCTGAATTTGCTGATTTTGTTGCTGTGATTGTAATGGTTGCTGCTGCCCTTGCTGAAACATTTGTTGGTGTTGCTGTGATTGATGTTGAGGTGGGCCTTGTTGGCAAAAAAAATTTCCATAGTTCAAGTTTGGATGATCCCTCCACCCGGGGTTGTAAGTAGGAGAATATGGATTGTTCCTAGCTTGAAATTGTCCCCTAACCAAAGCTGCTACTGACTCATCTTGTTGTAGGTTGGGACATAAATCTGAAGTGTGCTCCTTGCTAGAACAAATTCCACATACACTCATCACCATTTGACTTGATTGTAAAGGTGCTGAAGAAATTGAATTTTTACTTGAAATCTGAAGACCCATTTGCTTAACAGCTGATGTGAGTTCTAATAATGCACTACTAATCTCCTTTTGATCATTAGAAACCCCTTGAACTTCATTAACCCCTCGAGTAGATAATGCCCTGCCTCCAAATTGTTGTGAGTTCTCAGCCATATTTGAAATAAGCTCCCTGGCCTGATATGGTGTCTTGTTAACTAAAGCCCCTCCAGCTGCTGCATCAATCAAAATCCTATCCATCTGTAATAATCCCTCATAAAAGTACTGGATCAAAAGCTGCTCGCTAATCTGATGCTGGGGGCAACTGGAACACAGCTTGTTGAATCTTTCCCAGTAATCATAGAGTGTCTCTCCCACTATCTGCTGAATGCCACAGATACTTTTTCGGATAATTGCTGTTCTGGAGGCTGGAAAATATTTCTCTAAGAAATCCTTCTTCATGGAAATCCAACCAGACACATGCCCCGTAGGTAAGTAATAAAACCAGTCCTTAGCTGCTCCAGTCAAAGAAAATGGAAAAGCCCTCAGTTTGATGTCTTCCTCTGAAATGCCCTGAGGCTTCATAGTAGAGCAAACAACATGAAACTCATGCAAGTGTCTGTTTGGATCCTCTCCTGATAAACCTTGAAACTTAGGCAAAAGATGAATAAGTCCAGATCTGAGCTCAAAATCTCCACCCAGCTCTGGGTAGGCAATGCTGGAGTACTGAAAAGAAGCATCTGGCGCTGCTAGTTCTTTCATGGTCTTCTGGTGGTCTGCCATCTGATCAACTGAAATGGTAGAAATAGACTGAGTAGGAATAATGCCAAAAGCCTCTGAAACACTGAGCTGACTCCTCCTAGCTCTGAAAGTCCTCTCAATCTCAGGGTCAAAATCCTCTAGATCACCACCTGTAGACCTGGTCATAAAAACAAAAACCAATCGCAGTACAAGTATATAGAAAGATGAAACAAATAGAATCAAATCAGATGATATAGCAGTAAGTGCAAGAAAAATAGATCAAGAAAAATATGAAATGAATACACAAGCAAAAATCAAACAACTCAACTAGTGTGTTCCCCGGCAACGGCGCCAAAAATTTGATGGACCCAAAATGACTGTCACGAAAGTGGGTCTCAAATTTAGAAATTTATAAAGTGATGGAAACCCTTTTTGCAATCAAAGAAGAAAAGCGTAGTAAAGGGGCCACAGGTCGTATTTTTCCAAGGGCTAGTGCAAATTGTATGATTCGAGCTTGTGTTTATATGTCGTCAATGTTTTTGGATTTCAAATAGAATGTGGTTTTTGTTTCACTTAGCAATGAAAATGCAATGGAAAGAAAGGAAATGTAACTAAATAAACTAAACAAAGAAATAGCAATTAAAGAAATTTGAAGTGCCAACAATTGAACTAACTACAGACTATTAACTGTGCAATGAAGCTTAAAAAGATATGCTTTCAATGGAAGTAAACACAGGGATGGAAATATTCAGAATTGAGTAAGTATTTAATTGAAGTCAATCTAGTGCAGGACATAAATGTGCAAGAACGAAATGCAACATGAATTGGATGCACAAGTCACACAAGTTATCTGATTTCCAGTGCAATTAAATTTCAATGCAAAGCTCACTGATACAAATGCAGAAATGGTAATTGGGAATCACAGAAATTTAGTTGGCTGGCAGAAATAGTATGCAAAGCTAAATGGAACCTTGCAAAAACTTAAAGGAAGGAGTTTGCAGTACTAGGTTGAATTCAGAAGTCCACTATAACTATTTCAGCACAAACTGCAGAACATTGATAAATCTGAATGCTAAAACAAAAGCTGATACATGTAATGTAGCTGGAACCAATTGCAGAGACCTATACCAATTGCTATGAAAATGAGATCATTTCAATATAAAATCAGGAAACAAAACCTAGACATCACTTGACACAAAATCTAAGAACTAAATGGCAAACTGGTGCGCAATTATTTAAGTTGGCACGCAGAATGAAAAAGAACAGAAAATGATACGCAACTAATTCCTCAGCTTCGACAGGTGAGCTATCATTAAAATGAACTGAAAACTGAAAGAAGAAAGTTCAGAAATGAAGTGTAAACAGTGCAGAAATGGAAAAATTCAGAAACGTTTCAGATTTGCAAAGACACTACAACTGCAGATCAATCATAACAAAACAAGCTAGATATGAATGCATCATCCATTGTGCAGACAAGAAATAGAGGAACTAAGGTTTATTTAGCTCGAAATTCAGAAGCTACAGCTGAAACAATTCAACCTTGAAACTGAACTTGTGCAGAATTGGAACTGAAATGCAGCTTTAAACTAATGTGCAAAGCAAAATCCAGAATTAAATGCGGAAGCTGAATGCAATAGCTTGTAAATGAGACAACTGCAATGGACAATTGCATAAGAAGAACTAAAGGCTGCTTGACACAAAATTCAGAAATCGAGACTGGGACTGATACACTACAGTTTAAACAGAATTAAAGAAACGAATCTAAATTCAGAAACAATTCAACTACAAAACAACTTGATTCGAGTACAATTGATCTCTAATTAAGCTATCTAACTACTTACTTTGCAGAATGAAACCTAATTAAACACTAGAACAATTCAGAATTGGAACTTACAGCAGCTAAATCGAAACAGAAACAGAATTCAGAAAGTAATTGAATTTATAGCTACAAACAAGAAGAAATTCAACTAAAACTAATCCTCGACCATTCCTTGGTTAGATACCACCTTGTTCGTCACGCAAGGGCAAGCCAAGAACCCCTTCAACTCGCAATCATCGGAAAAATCTGTCGATGTGTCGAATCTGCCGCAAATCTGCTCAAGTTGGGAAAAAACCACTTGATCTCTTCGATCTCGCTTTGTAGATTGATGATGATGATTTGAATATAATCAGAGCTCAGCCGAGAACCCCTCAACTAGCTCAGATGGATGGAAAATGGCACCAAACGAAATCAATTCGAACAAATGAACAGATCTGAAGAAACCCTCATTCATCTCTGTTTTTGAGCAAATTGGAGCTGAAATCTTCACAACAGCAGCATTCCGACGACCTGATCTCGATCCAAGAACGATTCGAAGTGGTCACGCCCTCTGCTAAAGAATTCTGGAAGAAACTGAAGAAGAACAGCTGAATAGAATGGAAACGAGCTGCGAAGACGCGACAGATCTGAAACAGGGCGGAAGCAGTTTAAATGGTTAAACAGTGGATGGCTGAGATTGATTCCGCTTCATCCAACGGTGGATCGTTGTCCGATTTGATTCAAATTTTCCAGATCTTGATCAGAGGTCAAGATCATCCTCGTGGTAGCTCGGATCTGCCAGATCTTCAACGGATGATCCAGATCACCTTGATCTTTGTATGGATGGTTTAGAACACTCCGATCATGATCCAACGGCTAGATGGTCTCTGATTTAGCTAAAACTCTCAGATCTTGATCTGATCACTTGATTAGCCTTAATCCCAGCTCGGATTGATCAAAAGTTCTCAGATGGTCTAGATTTAACCGTTCTTGCATCGGACGGTCCAAATGAATTGGAGCTTGATTACTTGATGTAGTCCACTTTTGACTCGACTTTGACCCAACATGACCTAGGTCCATAATCCTTCCAAGCCTACAAAAGTAGATCAAAAATTTAGTAACAAAACAACCCAAATATAACAAGATTTACAATTAGGTCCAAAAAGGGTGTAAATCTTGAAACCTAGGCCAAATCCACAATTATACAAGTAAAATATGGGTCAAATACGGATTTAAGCATATGAAATGAACAACAAAATGACGCTTATCAGTAACATATTCTGCTTCAATTGTGGATAAGGCAACATAATGTTGCTTTCTACTACACCAGCTAACTAAACTTTGTCCTAGTGACTGACAACTTTCACTCATACTTTTTCTATCAAATTTACACTCCGCATAATCTGAGTTCGAAAATCCTAACAATTCAAAATTGGACGTCCTAGGGTACCAAATGCCTACATTTATTGTGCCCTTAATATATCTAAGGATCCTTTTAACTACAGTTATGTGGGACTCCTTAGCACAAGTTTGGTACCTGGCTCAAATACCTACTGCAAACAGTATATCAGGTCTACTAGCAGTTAGGAAAAACAAACTTCCTATAATACTTCTATAATGTTTTAAGTTAATTGGCTTACCTTCAAGATCGTTATCTATTTTGGCATTTGTGGCCATAGGAATACTTAAATTCTTTGAATTATCCATTTTAAATTTCTTAATTAATTCTTTTGCGTATTTTGATTGGTGAATGTAGTTTCCATCTTTGATTTGTTTAATTTGTAAACCTAAGAAGAAGACTAATTCTCCTACTAGACTCATTTCAAATTCAGTTTTCATAATTTTAATAAAGTCTTTTACGAAGTTAGTGTTTGTTGAATAAAAAATTATATCATCTACGTAAACTTGGCCTATAAAAATATCTTTTTCTAAAGTTTTAACAAATAGAGTTGAGTCAATTTGACCTTGGTTAAAACCTTTAGAAATTAGATAGGTGGATGCTTTCATACCAAGCCCTAGGTGCTTGTTTTAATCCATAAAGGGTTTTCTTAAGTTTGAACACATAATTATGGTAGTCAAGATCCTCAAAGCTTGGGGGTTGTCCTACATAGACTTCCTCTTTTATAAAACCATTTAGGAAGGCAGACTTGACATCCATTTGATATAATTTAAATCCTTTATAGGCTGTAAAGGCTAGTAGCATCCTAATTGACTCAAGTTTAGCTACAGGAGCATAGGTTTCATCATAGTCTAACCCCTCAACTTGACTAAATCCTTTACCTACTAAGCGGAGTTTGTTCCTTACTATTTCAGCTTGGTCGTTCAACTTATTCCTAAATACCACTTAGTGTCTATTATAGACTTACCTTCTGGTTTAGGCACTAAGTCCCAGACTTGGTTTCTTTCAAATTGTGCTAGTTCCTCTTGCATAGTTATGATCCAGTCTGGGTTAGGTAAGGCCTCTTCTGTAGTCTTTGGTTCTATCTTAGAAATTAGTGCAATTTGACTTAGGTTCCTATAGGAAGACCTTGTTCTAACCCCTAAGGTTGGATCTCCCATAATTTGGTTAGTTGGGTGATTTAGTCTAGCTTTCTTAGATTGCCTAGAGCTTGGTTCAGCTTCAGGTCCAGCTGGTAGGTTTTGGGTTGGAACAAGTTCAACAGTTTGAATTGGTTCAGTTATGGGTTCAATTACTGGTTCAATTGTCAGTTCAATTGTTGGTTCAATTGTCATTTCAATTGTCGGTTCAATTGTTGGTTCAATTTCGTCTTGATCTTGATTAGTTGTAGTTGGTTTTGATGAATTGATTAAATTAATTGAGTTGGGGTTTGTTATGATTTCTTCGTCCTATATAACATTTGTGGTTTCTTCAATTCTAAGGGTATCTTTGTTATAGACCCTATATGCCCGACTCATGGTTGAATATCCTACAAAAATTCCTAGGGTTGATTTTGATTGAAATTTTCCTAGATAGTCTTTTGTATTTAGTATGTGTACCTTACACCCAAATACTCTTAGATAATATAGGTTGGGCATTCTTTGGTAATTGATTTCATTAGGTGTTTTATTATGTCTTTTATTTACTAGTACCCTGTTTTGAATATAACAGGTGGTGTTTATCGCTTCTGCCCAAAATTTATTGTTTAAACTATATTCATTGAGCATGGTCCTAGCAGCTTCTTGAAGAGTTCTATTTTTTCTTTCAACTATCCCATTTTGTTGGGGGGTTCTTGGGCAGGAAAATTCATGAATATAGCCATTTATTTTACATAGACCATTAAACTTTTGATTTTCAAATTCTTCCTCATGATCACTTCTTATTCTTTTAATTTGGTTATCTTTTTGATTTTCTAACATTTTACATAAGTGGTTAAATGATTCAAATGTTTCATCTTTATTTTTTAAAAACCTAACCAAGGTAAATCTAGAGTAATCATCAATAATTACTAAGCAGTATCGATTTTCGCTTAGTGACTTGGCTTCATGAGAATCAAATAGGTCTAGGTGTAGGAGCTCAAGTGTGGCTTGGGTTAAGTCTGATTGGGTTGATTTTGTTTGTTTACCTTGTTGACATGGGTTACAGATTAAATTTTCAAAGTTTTTAATTTTTGCAATTCCCTTAACTAGTCCATTTTGACTTAATTTCGAAATTAATTTTGTGTGAGTATGGCCTAGTCTCCTATGCCAAAGGTTAGTTTCTTCAAGTTGGGTCAAAAGACACTTAGGTGTTGATGGTAGATTAATAGTATAGATATTATTTTTCCTTACTCCCTTAAGGGTTATTTATGAGTCATGTAAATTCCTAATAAGGCAATCACAGTTGGTGAAGCTGACTACATTACCAGTATCACATAACTGACTAATGCTAAGCAGGTTAAATTTAAAATTATCAACCAATAAGACCTTTTTGATAATAAAATCTGAATTTAACTCAATATTACCTGACCCAATTACCTTAAGTGTGGCATTGTTGCCAAATGCCACTGAGCCTAGATTTTTGTACTTGATTTTAGTGAACTACAATTTATCCCCAGTCATATGTCTAGAGCATCCACTATCTAACATCCACTGGTCCAAACCATTATGTTCCTACACATAAAGTATTCTGATTTGGATCCATTTTTGTAGAGGTGTAAGGATAGATTGATTGAATTTCACTGCCTAGTCTATCTCACCCAGTCTGGGTTATCAGTCATGTTATTCCTATAAGTATTCTTGTGAGACAGGTTTTCAACTTAAAAACTATTAAATTAAAATTTTGAAAATAATAAGTTAAGTTGAATTTTTGACAGTATTAAGTTGAAGTTTTGAAAAAAAAATGTTAAATTGATTTTTTGAAAGCATTAAGTTGAATTTTAACAATGTTAAATTTAATTTTTGAAAACATTTAAGTTGAATTTTAAAAATGTTAAATTTAATTTTTGAAAGTATTAAGTTGAATTTTAGAAAAATGTTAAATTTAATTTTTAAAAGTATTAAGTTGAATTTTAGAAAAATGTTAAATTTAATTTTTGAAAGTATTAAGTTAATTTAATTTTTGAAAGTATTAAGTTGAATTTTTGAAAAATGTTAAATTTAATTTTGTTAAATTTTTTAATTTGATTAAATGTATATTAAGGGTAAAATTAATTGAGTTGGTTGGGTTGGACTACATTATTAGGTCCTACACATCTCACCCATTTCTAAGTGACAAAACAGGTATCCTTATCTGTTTTGTGAGATATATTAATTTTATCTTGGGGTTTATGTTAATACTATGATTTAATTGAAACTTGTGTTAGATTTAGGTTTAACAATTAATAATTTGAGAATAAATTTCGATAATCGACTTCCAGGTCTTGGCGAGGCAAAGAGACCTTCTTTGGTCGTAGCCTTATTGGATCATTAACCCTTTCCTAGACAAAGCCTTTTAAATAAATTTTATTCTCAAATTACTTATTGAGAACCCTTGGTCTAACTAGTTGAGGATTTGGTGAGGTAGCTTCGGTTAGTTGCACCTGACTAATAGGACCAAATAGGGTACATCTTACCCTACCTGACTTTTTATATAAGTTTCTCTAACGTACTATTATCTCGCCTGACACTAATACTAGGTTGTGCAAGATTCAACTAAGTCAGATACTTATCTAACCGTTCCTAAGTCTAAGCATAATATTTTACAGAAAATAAAATAAACAAGCATTAAACAGAATTTTTTTTTATCTAATTATAAAAATGATTTTTATATTGGCTCCCCCTGGACTAAAGCCTCGGTATGGGTTAGGCAAGATGTGATCTTGTCCTTGGGAATCTAATATTGGTTTGGTGCGGCTTGATTTGTCAAGCATAATTTC
This sequence comes from Boesenbergia rotunda, assembly GCA_024364735.1. Lineage (NCBI taxonomy): Eukaryota > Viridiplantae > Streptophyta > Magnoliopsida > Zingiberales > Zingiberaceae > Boesenbergia > Boesenbergia rotunda. The sequence goes on along the minus strand of JAGFNQ010005031.1, from coordinate 1,710,271 downwards.
GGGACCCATGCTTGGACTCAGGTTTTACTTGGGTTCATCATCGAGTAGTAAGATCTATATCGTGAGTTGGTTCGATAACCAAGTCCGGATCGGTTCAGAACTGATTTTTGCTTTCCAAGAATCATGTCAAGACTCTTGGAACCCAAAGAAAATCGTTCCAATGCAATTCTAAGTTCCTTGACCTGAGTTTTCAAGAAGGAATTCTCCTCCTCAAGTTTTTGAGCTTGAGTGGAGGTTCCTTCTTGAACTGGTTCAGTTAAGGAACTAGAGTTGACTCCCTCTTTCAGGATTTTGACTTCCTGTCGGAGGGATTCGAACCTAACATTGGCTTTGGCCAACTTACGAGATAAATAAGATATTAAATCGTAAAGCTGAGATTCAGGGTATCCTCTTATCGTTATTTGCCCGTCTTCCGAAATTGAAAGTCTTCCAATTCCGACGTTCTCTTCCTATTCTGATTCGATGTCGAGATTCTCTGAAGTAGTTAGCGCGATGAGGTTGGAGTGTGGTACTTCTTCTTCTTCTTCTAAAGATGATTTGTTCCACGTAGCTTTGAGAGCCTTCTTCCTCCAGTTCTTCTTGTTTTCCTTCAAGTTGGGACACTCCGATTTGTAGTGACCCTTCTTGTTGCACCCGTAACAGGTTTCTTCGCTCTTGGCTTTTTGGCTGGTAGAAGGTTCGGTTGGATCATCTTTTTGTTGGTTCACCTTCTTCTTCTTCATTTGTCCCTTGATCATTTTGTAGTGACTCTCGGCCATTCAGACCAGCTCTGGATAATTGATTCCATCGTCGTCAGACTCTAGGTCAGAATCTGACTCGGGTACCGGTTGCATCTTCTCCTTCTTTTGCTTTGCAGGGACTTTTCCTGCAAAAAGAGCTAACCCTTTCTCGACCTATGAGGCATTAGTCTGTTCGTGAAGTTCTAACTCAGAAAATAATTCATCTAACTTAATATCAGAAAGGTTCCTAGAAACCTTGTAAGCATCTACCATTGATGCCAACAACGAATTCCTTGGGAACAAGTTTAGGGTATACCTGATTAAATCACGGTTTTCTACCATGTGACCTATCGTGTGCAAACTGTTCATAAGTTCTTGGATCCTCGCGTGTAGTTGTGTAGCTATTTCACCATCTTGCATTTTGATCGTATACAGCTTGTTGTGAAGGAGATCCCTCTTACTGATTCTCGTGTCCGACGTTCCCTCGTGCATCTCGATCAATTTATTCCACAATTCCTTTACACTATTGAACAGGCTGACACGGTTGAGTTCTTCCTTTACCAGTCCACACTGGAGGGTTTGAGTGGCTTTTGCATCTGCTTCTATCTTTTTCTTGAGTGCAGCACCCCACTAAGAGTATCCTTGAACTTCTCCTTGCGCATTTTTTGGGATCTCTAGTCCAGACTGGATGATGATCCACATTTCCACCTGAGCTTTCAGGTGGACCTCCATTCTACTCTTCTAGTAGGAGAAATCCTCACTGGAGAACAGAGGAGGGCGAGCGGTGATGTAGCCTTCTTGAATGGCCATTTAATATTCCTGAAAAATACAAAAACAAAAAAACTTGTTCCAAAACTTTGTCTTGGATTAGTAGTGCGGTATAAAAAAATAAACTTAAAATCAATTTGAGTGGTGTTGCACCAACCTCGAAGAACGAAGAAAAATAAATATTTCTTTTTAAAAAAATGAATAAAAAACAATTTCAAAAAACTGCTCAGTTGGCGGTTTCACCAAGGTTGAGCAACTCGCTCTGATACCACTTGTGGGATCATTGTAATCGATAGAGGGGGTGAATAGCGATTACGTAAAATTTTTGAAATAATCAGAAACATAGTGGAAGACTAAAATCACAATGCTAACAAGCTTTCTTTTTACCTGGTTCGGAGTCTTTAACGACTTCTACTCCAAGGCCCACGGTCCTTGACCGTTTTTGTTGGGTAATTCTATATGTCGAGCAAATAGTACAAATATGTAAGTCGAGTATAGAATTTAAGCAACGAATATAAAGTATACCGACGACACCAGAAAAGTCGTAGAGTGTTTGGATGGCGTGTCGACGATCTTGATCTTTTGCGGCGCGGAAGAACTCGAGCATGGAAAAAGTCTAAAGAGTGTTGGCGTGCTTGAGTTGCAAGAAAGCTTCTTTGCGTTGAATGAAATTTTTTATCGAAGCAATGGGGTGAACCACCTTATATATAGAGTTCTCGAGCGCCTGAGGCTTATGGGGTGCCTGCCACGTGAGCAAATTTGGCGTATGCTTATCCGCAAACTCGGCCAAACACCTATCCTCTGGTCTTGGGCACCTAGGATACTTGGGGCGCTTGATGGCTCACAGGCACCTGAGATGCTGACATGGCAACCCTACCAGCTCAGCCTCTCCCCTGCTGAGAAAAACCATCAGGGGTGCCTGATACCTATCAGGCGCTTGTCTTCTCAGGCGCCTGAGCCCTCTTAGGCGCCTGGGATGTAGCAATAAACACTTTACACTCCTGCAACCAGGGTTAGTCCAAGAATAGTACAAAAATAAATAACAAGTATATGAATTACAGCCGGAGCTGTCTTGGTTCTGACTTTGGATTTCAAAATGAAACCCTAGGTCGAACTGACGCCTACTATTCCCTCTTCCGGGGAAGGCGTCCTCACCTACTCCTCTCAGGAGAAGTTACCTTTTGCCAACCGGCTCCTTCGGTTGGACTTTTGTTCGGCCTTCGGAACTGCTGGATCTCAAGACGTCCGTACCTCGACCCACCTCTACTTCTATCCGCAATCCTCGCTCGGCTAAGACTCCTGCCCAATCCTCTGGATCAGGACTTCGTTGTCCAGTCCACGATCAGGACTTCTTGCCCAACACTTGGCCAGGTCATCCTGCCCAGTCCTCGACCAGGACTTCTTGCTCAACCCTGCAGGTCAAGACTTCGTGCCTAGGTGAACTAGGACTTTCCTACACACTTGGTAAATCCATTAGACAACAACACAAACTTAACTTTGAGCCCTTTGCCATTATCAAAACCAGGTTCGATCTGGTGCTTCCAGCACCAACAGTATCCTCCCCATCGGAGTGACTGCTATTATTTGTAGGGTTGAAGAGAAACCAACTATTAATTTTATTTGTCAAAAAGTAAGGTTAACAAGATAATAAAATTAATGGGTAAAACCTCCTCTTACAAATGTTGAATTTGTATATGTCCATACTATCGTGGCATACAAAATTCACGGTGTTTTGAGGTGTTAGTGTTTTTAAAATTTTATTGGTTAAGGAATCAATATTATTTTAAAAAGTAATGTTTTGACCATTGTGATTCTCAGGATTTTTCAAAATGACTTTCAACCCACTTGCTGTTATTTTAAAAGAGAATAAACTTACTGGTCCCAATTATATCGATTGGAAGAGAAACCTTAATATTGTCTTGACTGCTGAGGAGTACAAATTCGTACTCTTTGAGATCTGTCCATCTAAGCCTTGTGAGAATTCTAGTGAAGAGGAGAAGGAGAGTTATAGGAAGTGGGTTAAGGCAGATGAGATGACGCGGTGTTATATTTTGTCTTCTATGTCAAATGTACTGCAACATCAACATCAGGCCTTTGCTACTGCCTATGACATGATGCTCAATCTCAAGGAACTCTTCAGATACCAGAATCGAGCTGCTAGGCAAGAGGCAATGAGGAACTTGATGATGACCACCATGATTGAGGGGACACCCATGAGGGATCATGTTTTCAAAATGATGGCTCATTTGAATGAGATGAAAGTCCTTGGAGCGGAGATCGATGGGGAAACCCAGGTCGATATCATTCTCCAGTCACTACCTAGGAGTTTTGAGCAGTTTCGCCTGAACTACAATATGAATAAAAGGACATATTTATTGGGGGAGCTTTTGACAGAACTCCAGGCGGCTGAGGGGCTATTTTGTCAGAGTGGTAAAGCTTTTGTTGCTGAAAAGGTTTCTACTTCTAAGCCGAAAGGCAAGAAGAGGAAGAAAGGTTTAGCAAAGAAGGTGGCTGGATCTCAAGGACCTCAGGCTAGAGTGAAGAAGATGAAAGGAAAGTGCTTCACATGCAAGCAGATTGGACATTGGAAGGTGGACTGTCCCCGTCGAAAGGAGAACAAAGGTATATCTTTTTCATTAGTTGTCGAAACATGTTTAGCGGTGTTATCTACCGGTACTTGGTGTGTAGATACTGGAGCCACTGATCATGTCTGCAATTTTTTGCAAGGGTTTCAGGAAACTAGACGACTAGCTGAGGGTGAGATTACCATCTACATGGGCAATGCTACGGAGGTGGCGGCTATTTCAGTAAGAGACGTTTATTTATCTTTTGATAGGAATAAAACTTTAATTTTGAGAAATTATCTTTATGTACCTACTTTTAGAAAGAATTTAATATCAGTTTCTAAGTTGTTTTGGATGGATATTCAATTTCTTTTAATGACAGAGTTGTTATAAAAAGGAATAGGGAGATTATCTGTTCTGGTACATTGGTTGGCAATTTATATACTCTTGAACCAATAACTCTCACGATGCAAATAGAAATTTATAACTCTTCGTCTAATCATAAGAGAAAAGAACCTTCGAAAATGAATCAAACATATCTTTGACATCTAAGGTTATGTCATATTAACCTGAGTAGAATTCAAAGGTTGATAGTTGATGGGCCTTGGGTCATTGGTGGTGGAAGAATTCCCAACCTGCGAATCTTGCTTGGAAGGTAAAATGACCAAGAGGCCTTTTAAGACCAAGGGGTATAGAGCCAAAGATATGTTGGAGTTGGTTCATTCTGATTTGTGTGATCCTATGCCTATCCAAGCTAGAGGTGGCTTTGAATATTTCGTCTCTTTTATAGACGATTATTCAAGGTATGGATACATTTACTTGAAGCGCCGCAAGTTTGAATGCTTTGACAGGTTTAAAGAATTCAAGGCTGATGTGGAGAAATGTCAAGGTAAAAGTATCAAGACACTACGATCTGATCGTGGTGGTGAGTACCTCTTGGGAGAGTTTAGGAGTTACTTATCAGAGACTGGGATTCAATGCCAGTTGTCTGCACCTGGTACACCCCAGCAGAACGGTGTGGCCGAGCGAAGGAATAGGACTCTTATGGAGATGTTTAGATCGATGATGAGTTGTTCTGAGTTACCAGATTCATTCTGGGGGTATACTCTAGAAACGGCAGTGTACATTCTGAACTCGGTAGCATCTAAATCAGTACCCTCCACTCCCACAAAATTGTGGACTGGGCGTAAGCCTGGTCTGAGACATTCAGATTTGGGGTAGTCCAGCACATGTGCTGAAGGGAGATGCTGATAAGTTGGAATCTCGTACAGAAGTACATTTGTTCATAGACTATCCAAGAGGAAGGAAAGGTGATTTATTTTATAGTCCCAAAGATCAGAAGGTCATCGTTAGCACGAATGCCTGTTTTTTAGAGGAGGTAATGAACTACAAGCCCATGAGTAAGATTGTTCTAGAAGAGGTGAGAGGGGAAGTGTTAGGATGTATACTATAAGACTTGTCCTTTTATATAAACATCCACATTTTGAAAGAGAATCACGACAACAAAGTTGCATGTTTAAATTAGAATATGCATAACAGTCCCATACTTTGCATTATAGATAACATGGTGTGTGGTGACACATAGAAGATCATGTTATCAGTCCCTTGCATTGTATAAGTAGAGGCTCACAACCAAGATGGAGTTGGACAAACCATCGGGATGGTTGTAGTGTAATTAGGTGTGATTTATCTTGACCATAGAATTACACTAGTGTGCTTTGTGTGCATTGAGCAGGACCAAAATAGAGGTGATCCAATTTGTACTGCCTTTATAATTGGTTCGAACCTTGGATTATTATGGAGTACAATCTCTAAATCCCGATATAATAACGGGCACGTATATTTAGTATTTTATTTCTTTGATTTATCAATGGGCGAGATTTATTCTGTTAAATCGATGACCCGGTAAGTTGGGAAATAATATTAATTATATGGTGTGCCGTTGATTATTGACAGAATCCGTGTCCTGGTGAGTCGAGATGATGATGCCCCCTTGATGAGCTCATAAGGTTCATCATGTTAAACCCTACAGGTGGATTTGATCCAACATGATGATAAGGTTGAGTGGTACTAGTCAAGGAGTTAGAAGTTGATTAATTAAAATTGTCAGTAATTTAAATTAATCGATGAACATTCATTATCTTAAACACGGGGAGATGGATGTACTCATAATAGGTAGAGCTCATATGAAAATATGGGGGTTGGTGAGGAAGTTCAATGGAGATCCTTTAGTGAAATGGATCTTCATTAATGGATTGGATTTGGATCCATTAGCGGGCCCAGACCTAACTCCTCCTCTTGGTCCCTACCTTAGCCCTATATATATCCCATGGGATCAAGAAACCAAGGCTAATCCAATTATTCATCCACCCAAAACCTCTTCGCTTTCTCTCTCTCTCCCTTCTCTCTCCTAGGGCGTGCGGCAAGAGGGAAGAAGAGCTTTCTTCTTCCTTCATCTTTCCTTCTCCCCTTCTCAACCTCTTGGTTGTTGGCTCCTACTAGACAAAGGGAGAGATCTTCTCTCCCTTTTATGGTGTTCGGCCGAGGGAGGGAGGAGGTCCGGTGGTTGGCGCATGGAGAGTAGGCGGCGGGGCCTTAGGGTGCTCGGGCGGTTGCAAGGGAGAAGAGAGGAAGAGAGACCTTCCTTATGTGCATTGTGTCGTGTGATAGGAAGTGGTAGAAGAGGTTGGAGAGGGTGGTGGTGAAGGAGAAGAGCTTTCCTCTTCATCTCCTTCATCTTCTTCTTCTTGGTGTGGCTGGCGGCTAACCCTAGTCCTAGGGTTTTGATCGACGCGTGAGGAAGCGGCTAATTGGAGACCCTTGGTGATTCCGGTTCTTGGTAGCTCTTTGCCCACACGATGTCCAAGAGGAAAGGGACATAAGGTAGAAGACTACGAGGTAAAGAGAGGCATATTTCTCTCTTGGTTCCCTTGATTAGTTTTATCATTTCATGTGGCTTGTTAATTAATTATTACGTTCTTGATTATTTCTTAATCATTGTTAATAATTATTTATTGGACCCCGATAATAAACACAAAAACCGACGATCCACTCATCGTCTTTTCCGTGGTCGATCAGTTAGGCAAATTACAAGGCTCGATCGTTGAGATTGGCCAAGTTGTAATTCGAACCCATCGATACGATGACGAGATGGTCATTTGAGAGACGGGTCTCCATTCTGATTAATTTTTTAATCCGTAGACATGGAGTGGTCTCTAAAGGACGACCAAGTATTCTCTTAGGAAACCCGCCAAGCCAAGCCATACCCAACAATTGGTATCAGAGCTGAGGTTTCCGGTTTTGAGTGTTTAGGATTCGGTTAATTTTTACGCATTATCATATATTTTTATTTTTGCTGGATGATATGTGGTTGTGCGTAGACTAACTCTTTGTTGAAGACACTAGATTCCAACTTATCACGGCCAAAATAATAGTTGTATGTGATTGGATGTGTAATTTTTGTAATTAATTAAATCCTCGAGGTTGACGAGGCTAGATAGGTATTTAATTTTTGTAATTAAATATGACACGTGTTAGCTGAGCTTTTTATTTGCTTTGATCTTGTTATTTTGTACACTCCTTCATGGAGTATAGGATCGATGGATGTAAATAATAGCTAGTCATCTCGGCTCGGAGATCCCTTCAATGGTGTCTTGCGCATTGATGTAGGGAGGAGTGATAGGTATCATTTGTTGATCATTTTAAATGCTAACATCCAAATTTTACCCATATTTAACTTGCTTAATATTGCATTTATCCTAGGTTTTGTGAATGTAGTCTATTTTTGGGGTTTATTGTAAATTTTGCCACATTGGAATATTTTGGAACTAAATTGTTGATCTACTTTTGTAGGCATGGAAGGATCATGGACCTAGGTCATGCTTGGTCGAACTTGAGTCGAAGTGGACCCGGATCGAATGATCAAGCATCGACTAATATGGGCCGTTCGATGCAAAATCGTTAGATCTAGGCCATCTGAGAACTTTGAGGTAATCCGAGCTGGGGTTGTAGCGAC
>JAGFNQ010005031.1:1645610-1690961 GCA_024364735.1 Boesenbergia rotunda | reverse complement strand
TGACTGTCACGAAAGTGGGTCTCAAATTTAGATATTTATAAATGTGCTGGAAACCCTTTTGCAATCAAAGAAGAAAAGCGTAGTAAAGGGGCCACAGGTCGTATTTTTCCAAGGGCTAGTTCAAGTTGTGTGATTCGAGCTTGCGTTTAGGTGTCGTCAATGTTTTTGGGTTTCAAATAAAAGAATGGGTTTTTTCTTGCAAATAGAATAACAAAGCAATGAAAATGAAATGGAAACGCAAGAAAATGTAAAAACTTGACTAAGTGAGTTAAGCAAAGTGTAAGGCAACTAATGACATTAAGCAATTGGGAACCTAAGCAATCAAGGAACTTAACTATCTTTTGGGAAAACAATGCTAATTTTAATTGCAAACCAAATAATAAACCAAAAGAATTAAATCGATGCTGAAATTTCGGTTGATTCTAAGGCCAAAGCTTATCTTGATACAAAGTGGAAAAGAAATGAAACAACTTGATACAAACAAAAGAACTCATGTACCGAAAGCAAGAATTAACAGCAGAATGAATCTAATCAGTGTAGTTGAAAAGCAAAGCTAACAAATAAGATCTGTGCGAGAGTGAATGAAGAATTCCAGCATCAAGAGTTTGATTAATTCAGTAACTCAATGCAGAAATGAAATGAAGGGATGCAGAAAACAGTTCAGAATTTCAGCAATGCAAACAAGAATTTAGATTCTGACAAGAGAAATGAAGAAGTGAAGGAAAACACCTAATTCAATACAATAGAGCAGAACTGGTTGAGAAAAATTATGTAAATTTGATACAAACCTCAGCACTCATAAACTGACATTGAAACAGCCACAATGAAATTGAAACAGCAAGCTACTAAATTGCAGAAATTAAAGCTGGTAAGCAATTACTAAAACCGAATGCAGAACTAGACCTTAATTGCTATGGAAATAAAGCTACTGAAATGTGAATTCAGAAAGAAATCTAAGACTTGCATTGACTTAAACTTAAGAAACTGAAGCAAGACCTAATTTGCAGAAACCGAATTGGCACAAACAGAATTCAGCTGATACGCTAGCAACAAACAAGTAATACACTGGAATTGAATACAATGGTTCACTGAGCAAATTCACTAGCTAACTACTTGCGATATAGAACCTAATTGCAGCTGGAAAATTCAGAAACGAAAATGGAATAGCTGATACAAAACAGCACAAGAACAACTTTGCAGAAATTGAAATTACAGCTATGAAATAGAAAAATTCGATTAAAACTAAGACTCGACCAATCCTTGATTCAAAACCACCTTGTTCGTCACGCAAGGGCAAGCCAAGAACCCTTAAACTCGCAAATCAGTGGAAGAATAGGCTCCAATTCAGATCTGCTCCCAGATTGCATCAGCTGGATAATTCCCATTCGATCTCCTAGATCTCAATGTGAAAGGCTGTGATGATGATTTGGAAATCATCTGAGCTCATCCTAGGACCCCTACAGATGATTCAGATGGGAAGAAATGGACGCGGTTGAGATCTAGAAGCTCAAATTGCGGATCTGCCGAAACCCTCGCACAGCTCTGCATCCGACACAATTCCGAGCCAAAATCGCCATGAAACTCTCCTCCAGAGATCCAGATCTTGCTTCAGGATTGTGATCGAGTCGGCCACGCCTCCACTGAAGAAAATTTCAAGGAAAACTATCAAGAACTGAAGAAGAACGAGCTCAAGAACTGTCGAAGGGAAATGAAGTCGCGACATCTCAGATCTGAAGAGGGAATTTCAATTTAAACTTAAACCATTTAATTTGGACGGCTGAGATTAATCCCGCTTCATCCAACGGTGGATCCTCGTCCGATTTGATTCAAAATTTCCAGATCTTGATCAGAGGTCAAGATCATCCTCGTGGTAGCTCGGATCTGCCAGATCTATAGCGGATGGCTCAGATCAAGCTGATGTTTGAAATGAATGGTCTAGATCACTCTGATCGTGATCCAACGGCTAGATGATCCCCGATTGGGCTGAAACTCTCAGATCTTTATCTGATCTCTTGATTATCCTTAACCCCAGCTCGAATTGATCAAAAGTTATCAGATGGTCTAGATCTAACCGTTCTCTCATCGGACGGTCCAAATGAATCGGAGCTTGATTACTTGATCCAGTCCACTTTTGACTCAACCTTGACCCAACATGACCTAGATCCATAATCCTTCCAAGCCTACAAAAGTAGATCAAAAATTTAGTAACAAAACAACCCAAATATAAAAAGATTTACAATTAGGTCCAAAAAGGGTATAAATCCTAAAACCTAGGATAAATTCACAATTACACAAGTAAAATATGGGTCAAACACAGATTTAAACATATAAAATGATCAACAAAATGACACTTATCAACTCCCCCACACTTAAGCTTGAGCGTCTCGCGAAAAGTACTAAATATGTATCCCCTAGTTTATTTCCAAACATAAGTAGAAGCAATTGAAAAGAAATTACCTAAGGTTGTCAATTCTCAAAAATCTAAGCTCAATAGACTAGTATCTTGTCCTTAAATCAACAACTTAACAAATTCAACCTTCATGACTCATTGAGATGAATTTCACTCTCTAAGCCTCTCAAGGGAAACTCTTAGTGGCTCTCTTCCTAAGTGCTAAGTACATGACGAAAATGGAGCTCACTCATACACACATGCTTCTTGTACTACCATAAACTTGCTTATTATCTACTCTCTACCATTATCCAAGATTAGAACCAATCATCTATAAAAGCTTATTCAAAAGTGGAAGAAATAGAAGATGGTAAAAAAAAATGAAATGAAAGACATGAAAATAGCAAATTTGATGGAATGGAAGACTTGAATGCTTAAGAATATTCTTGATGCCCTGTTGCCCTCTTTTCAATCCATACAATGAAGTCCAAAGTGGGATGGAAAGAGCTTTTGGTATTGCCCTTCAAAATTTTTATGGAAAAGCCTCATCAACTCCTTTGTGCCAACTTCTCCCTTGTGTGCCAATTTTGCTCTTCTTTTCTTCTTTTCTGATTTTTTTCCTTTCCTTTCTTTTCTCTACTGAGATCAGAATGTATTGGAACTCAGCTCTGATCCGGATGAGAATCTCCACTGATTTCATGGTGCCAAATCCTCAATTGTGTGCCACTTGGTCTTCTTTGTGTTTTTCTTCCTTTTTCAAACTGTTTTTTTTTTCTGTTTTTTTTTCAACTGCTAACTCACTGATTTCTCTGCAGCTTCTCCTTGTTTAATTCAGGATTTGATCAGCTTCCCCGAATCCAGTAGCATCAATTAGTACTTTCCCTCAAATGATACAAAACCCAATTTCCAACCTCTTCTTGATTCCAAACTGATTTATGGCAATTTAACTTCTGATTTTTCCCTTTTCCAACTACATTTCCAGCTTACATTCTTGACCTTGCTCTCCCTTGATTACTCAGAACACTTAACCTCAGATTATAGTGGGACGTTCACATGCTTAACTTGAGAATTCAGCTCAACACATTCAAGTTTAGTCCATGGCACACTCACTTTCAAATTGATTCAAACTGTTTCTTTTCTTCTTTTCTTTTTTTCTTCAAATCCCAGCAACCCCTGCACTGATTCATACATATATAACTGCAATTCAGCCCCTAGAAGAGTGACCGAAACAATTTCATAGCATACTCTTCTCTTTGGCACAAAATTCCTGATTTTTCATTTACACAGTTTTTTTTTTCTTCACTTGTTTTCACTTGGTTCAAATTTCTGCACACAATTTCTGCTTCAATTCAAACTTTACAACTTCAATCCAGATTAAGCAAAGAGTTACTGATTTCATCTTCCATAATTCCTACTTGATCCAAACCCTTTTGTGCTACAATCTCCATTGCTTTCAAACTCTCTTCCATGGCACAATTTTTCTTTTTTTTTTTCTGTTTTTTTTTCTATTTTTTTCCGTGTGCCATTTCTTTCTAATTGAGATTTCTTTAGATCCAATTCATCTCCAATTCACAACTGACTCCCCATTTATCTTGATACCAAACTCCACTCCAATTGGCAATTTTTGACTTCAACTCAACAATGAAATGACTTTTTTTTTTTTCAAATGTTTCCATCACACTATCCACTCCCCCACACTTAATCTTTTGTCCGTCTCGGGCAAAATAACATCAAAGAACATTTCCAAACAAACAAGTCCCTAGAAAGCATGGTTAGGAATAGGAAATAAGGAAAGAAAATAGGATGAACATGATTTTTGCCCAAAAATTGACATAGAAAGGTAAACAAATTTATTAGCCTCTATAGAAGTGATCTAAACATTGAAATATGACTTTGAAAGAACCTAAGCAAGTTCTAGAGTACAATTACATGTATGTTCCACAAAAATAAGGCTAACCCTCACTAGGTAAAAATAATTCATCTAAAGTCCTCAATCAAGAATCCATGGCCAAGTAGTACTCAAGCATCCAAGATTTCATCCATGAGCTCAAACCCTAAGTTTTAACAACCAAATTTAATTTGTTTTCAAAAGACTCTAAAATGTTATGAAAATAACCTAAAGGGATACATTTATTCCTACTCATGAAGAAAAAGTGCCAAAAGACATAAAATGGCATTTATAATGCCTATTTATTAATTCTACTCTACTCATGCATTTATTAGCAAGAATTTATTTCAAAAGAAAATTCTACTTCTAGCAAGCATAAAGAGGAAAATAGCAATGAAAGAAAATGCAAGAAAAAGTAAACTCCCTTTTATTTCTGGCGGTCGGAGTCTATCAAGAAATAATCTCCATCTTGGTAGTGGAGGAGTAGGAGTAGCTAAAACAATTTCCTTCATTTGCTCAATTTTATTTTGCATCACTCCCCCACACTTATTCTTCACAATAAAATGTCCAGGTGGCCGAAGTTGATTTAAGTACAATAACCACTTCTGAGGTGGAGTGATGTAAGTCAAAGCAAGTTCATCTCCTCCCTCTTTATTCTTTTTGAAAAATCTTCCAGGTGGTTGAAGACTGTCTAGATGTAGAACCCACTCAAGAAACCTCTGGGACCCTGCAAAACCATGTAAAACCTTCCTCAAGCGTGCAGGGTAAGATAAAAATGCAATATCATCAATCTCTACATAACATGTATCTAAAAATGCATCACATCCAATAAAGTCAATTTTGGGTACCTCAATGAATTTTTCACAAGCATATTCTACTTGAGGTATATCAAGAAAAGTTTCACAATCCATAAAATCAATCTCAGGTACCTCTAGAAGTTTTTCACATTCAATTTCAGCATAAGAGATAGCAGAGATTCTTCACAATAAACTACTTCAATTTCAGGCTCTAAAAATTTTTCAAAATCAATTTTAGCATAATCTGTCTCAAGAATATCATAGCAATGCATAAAATCAAATCTGGGAGCCACTAAAGAATTTTCACAATTATTTTTCAAAAATGATGTATCAGGAAATTCCTCACATGCAAATCTAGACATCTCCCTGAAATTTTCTAAAGGAAAAGAAGAAATACTTACCTGTTCATGATGAAAAGTGTCTACTAGGTCTACAAGAAATACCTCCATCTCGGGCTCAAAATCTGGTGAACAATCAACTAGAATGGGTGATCCTTGGGTACTTGCTCCAATCATGCAAGTCCCTACACTTTCTGAAGGTGGTGGTGGTCCCTGGGGCTCTGTGCAATCCCCTACACCTATAGAATAATCTCCTGTGCATGCCTCCTGAGTAATCTCTGCAACAACATCATTAAAAAGAATAGGGCTATCAAAAATAATATCATCACAAAATACAAAACAAGAAAAATCAGATGAATCCTCCTCTGAAACCAACTCTCCTCTCACTATATCAAAAATACCATCATCAGCAATGGTCTGTGCCTCAGCAGTCTCATCTACGGTGTCTATGCTCAGAATAGAACTATTTCCCTTAGGGTCCTTCATGGCATCAAAAATACTAAACTGGACCACTGTGTCTCCCACCTCCATCGAAAGGGTGCCAGCATATACATCAATTTTGGTTCTTGCAGTCTTCAGAAAAGGTCTTCCGAGGATAAGTGGGGATCTACGTGCAAGGTACTCTCCCTCCATGTCTAGGATGTAGAAGTCCGCTGGGAAAATCAATTCTTTCACTTTAACTAACACATCTTCAATTACTCCTACCGGGCGGGTCTGACTCCGGTCTGCTAACTGAATCATAATTCCAGTGGGCTGTAGAGGTCCAATGCCAAGCATCTGGAAGACTGTCCTGGGCATGACATTAATAGAAGCTCCTAAATCAAGCATAGCATCATGTAGCGTGGTGCTTCCAATCTCACAAGATACAGTGAACATGCCAGGGTCTTCACATTTCTGAGGGATGGCATGGATGAGTGATGAAACATTCTTCCCCATGCTGACCATTTCATTCTCCTTAAGCTTTCTCTTGTTAACACAAAGATCTTTCAAAAATTTCGCATATTTAGGAACCTGTTTAATCATTGTCAGCAAGGGTACATTAATTTCAACTTTACTAAAAAGTTTTACCAATTCGTTGTACTCTTTTGCTTTCTCCTCTTCCCCTTGTCTTCTGGTTGGAGTTCTCCCATTTGGAAAAGGCAAAGGAATAGGAACTTCCTCCTCATGAACCAAAATGGGTGGGGCTGATTTTTTTGTTGCTGCCCTGTTTTCTGGAGCTGATGTAAAATCTGTCTCGCCACTGTTTTGTGCTTCGTTTTCCACCAAAATTGGAGGATTGCTAGATGAAGTAGTTGGGCACGAGCTAGGGGTGGTATCCACTGAATTTGGAGTGGTTTCGACACTGATTTGGGCTGGAAACGAAGATGATGCCCTGTTTTCTGAAAATTCAGCTCTTGGGTCATTTGGAGTTGATGCCACCTTCCCACTCCTCAAATAAATTGCGCTAACATTTCCTCTAGGGTTAGGAACAGCTTGGGAAGGTAATAGGTCCGATCCTTGAGCTTTACTTTGATTTATATTACTAGCCATTTGCCCAATTTGTTTCTCAAGATATTGAGTGTGTTGTTGTTGTTGTTGTTGTTGTTGGAGCACTTGTTGTAGCATCTCCATCATTTGTTGTTGCTGTGGATCTCCTCCATTTGAGTTCCCATAGCCTCCTTGATTAGCATAGGTCCTTGATTGTCCTTGATATGATGAGGAAGTAGGCTGAAATTGTTGGATTTGCTGGGATCTTTGGAAATGTGGTTGTTGGGCTTGTTGGGGCTGAAATCCTTGGTTTTGGGGCTGAAAACTTGAGTTCCAAGACTGAAAATTTTGCTGCGGTTGTTGACTTTGTTGCTGTGGAGGTTGGTATGGCTGTTGATAACTCAAATTCCCTGGATAGCCTTGATGAAACCCTTGAAATGGTTGCTGAAATTGTTGTTGGAAAGGCTGATTTAGGGGCTGAATTTGTTGATTTTGTGGCTGTGATTGTTGGGGCTGCTGCTGAACTTGCTGAGACATTTGTGGTGGTTGCTGTGATTGTTGTTGAGGTGGGCCTTGTTGGCAAAAAGAATTCCCATAATTCAAGTTCGGATGATCCCTCCACCCGGGGTTGTAAGTAGGAGAGTATGGATTGTTCCTAGCTTGGAATTGTCCCCTAACCAAAGCTGCTACTGACTCATCTTGTTGTAGGTTGGGACATAAGTCTGAAGTGTGTTCCTTGCTAGAACAAATTCCACATACACTCATCACCATTTGACTTGATTGTAAAGGTGCTGAAGGAATTGAATTTTTACTTGAAATCTGAAGACCCATTTGCTTAACAGCTGATGTGAGTTCTAACAATGCACTACTAATCTCCTTTTGATCATTAGAAACCCCTTGAACTTCATTAACCCCTCGAGTAGATAATGCCCTGCCTCCAAATTGTTGTGAGTTCTCAGCCATATTTGAAATAAGCTCCCTGGCCTGATATGGTGTCTTGTTAACTAAAGCCCCTCCAGCTGCTGCATCAATCAAAATCCTATCCATCTGTAATAATCCCTCATAAAAGTACTGGATGAGGAGCTGCTCACTAATCTGATGCTGGGGACAACTAGAGCACAGCTTGTTGAATCTTTCCCAGTAATCATAGAGTGTCTCTCCTACTATCTGCTGAATGCCACAGATACTTTTTCTGATAATTGCTGTTCTGGAGGCTGGAAAATATTTCTCTAAGAAAGCCTTCTTCATGGAGATCCAACTAGACACATGCCCCGTAGGTAAGTAATAAAACCAGTCCTTAGCTGCTCCAGTCAAAGAAAATGGAAAAGCCCTCAGTTTGATGTCTTCCTCTGAAATACCCTGAGGCTTCATAGTAGAGCAAACAACATGAAACTCATGCAAGTGTCTGTTTGGATCTTCTCCGGATAAACCTTGAAATTTAGGCAAAAGATGGATAAGTCCAGATCTGAGCTCAAAATCTCCACCCAGCTCTGGATAGGCAATGCTAGAATACTGGAATGAAGCATCAGGTGCTGCTAGTTCTTTCATGGTCTTCTGGTGGTCTGCCATCTGATCAACTGAATAAGTGGAAATAGACTGAGTAGGAATAATGCCAAAAGCCTCTGAAACACTGAGCTGGCTCCTCCTAGCTCTGAAGGTCCTCTCAATCTCAGGGTCAAAATCCTCTAGTTCACCACCTGTAGACCTGGTCATAAAAACAAAAACCAATCGCAGTACGAGTATAGAGAAAGATGAAACAAATAAAATCAAATCAGATGATATAGCAGTAAGTGCAAGAAAAATGGATCAAGAAAAATATGAAATGAATACACAAGCAAAATCAAACAACTCAACTAGTTGCGTCCCCGGCAACGGCGCCAAAAATTTGATGGACCCAAAATGACTGTCACGAAAGTGGGTCTCAAATTTAGATATTTATAAATGTGCTGGAAACCCTTTTTGCAATCAAAGAAGAAAAGCGTAGTAAAGGGGCCACAGGTCGTATTTTTCCAAGGGCTAGTTCAAGTTGTGTGATTCGAGCTTGCGTTTAGGTGTCGTCAATGTTTTTGGGTTTCAAATAAAAGAATGGGTTTTTTCTTGCAAATAGAATAACAAAGCAATGAAAATGAAATGGAAACGCAAGAAAATGTAAAAACTTGACTAAGTGAGTTAAGCAAAGTGTAAGGCAACTAATGACATTAAGCAATTGGGAACCTAAGCAATCAAGGAACTTAACTATCTTTTGGGAAAACAATGCTAATTTTAATTGCAAACCAAATAATAAACCAAAAGAATTAAATCGATGCTGAAATTTCGGTTGATTCTAAGGCCAAAGCTTATCTTGATACAAAGTGGAAAAGAAATGAAACAACTTGATACAAACAAAAGAACTCATGTACCGAAAGCAAGAATTAACAGCAGAATGAATCTAATCAGTGTAGTTGAAAAGCAAAGCTAACAAATAAGATCTGTGCGAGAGTGAATGAAGAATTCCAGCATCAAGAGTTTGATTAATTCAGTAACTCAATGCAGAAATGAAATGAAGGGATGCAGAAAACAGTTCAGAATTTCAGCAATGCAAACAAGAATTTAGATTCTGACAAGAGAAATGAAGAAGTGAAGGAAAACACCTAATTCAATACAATAGAGCAGAACTGGTTGAGAAAAATTATGTAAATTTGATACAAACCTCAGCACTCATAAACTGACATTGAAACAGCCACAATGAAATTGAAACAGCAAGCTACTAAATTGCAGAAATTAAAGCTGGTAAGCAATTACTAAAACCGAATGCAGAACTAGACCTTAATTGCTATGGAAATAAAGCTACTGAAATGTGAATTCAGAAAGAAATCTAAGACTTGCATTGACTTAAACTTAAGAAACTGAAGCAAGACCTAATTTGCAGAAACCGAATTGGCACAAACAGAATTCAGCTGATACGCTAGCAACAAACAAGTAATACACTGGAATTGAATACAATGGTTCACTGAGCAAATTCACTAGCTAACTACTTGCGATATAGAACCTAATTGCAGCTGGAAAATTCAGAAACGAAAATGGAATAGCTGATACAAAACAGCACAAGAACAACTTTGCAGAAATTGAAATTACAGCTATGAAAATAGAAAAAATTCGATTAAAACTAAGACTCGACCAATCCTTGATTCAAAACCACCTTGTTCGTCACGCAAGGGCAAGCCAAGAACCCTTAAACTCGCAAATCAGTGGAAGAATAGGCTCCAATTCAGATCTGCTCCCAGATTGCATCAGCTGGATAATTCCCATTCGATCTCCTAGATCTCAATGTGAAAGGCTGTGATGATGATTTGGAAATCATCTGAGCTCATCCTAGGACCCCTACAGATGATTCAGATGGGAAGAAATGGACGCGGTTGAGATCTAGAAGCTCAAATTGCGGATCTGCCGAAACCCTCGCACAGCTCTGCATCCGACACAATTCCGAGCCAAAATCGCCATGAAACTCTCCTCCAGAGATCCAGATCTTGCTTCAGGATTGTGATCGAGTCGGCCACGCCTCCACTGAAGAAAATTTCAAGGAAAACTATCAAGAACTGAAGAAGAACGAGCTCAAGAACTGTCGAAGGGAAATGAAGTCGCGACATCTCAGATCTGAAGAGGGAATTTCAATTTAAACTTAAACCATTTAATTTGGACGGCTGAGATTAATCCCGCTTCATCCAACGGTGGATCCTCGTCCGATTTGATTCAAAATTTCCAGATCTTGATCAGAGGTCAAGATCATCCTCGTGGTAGCTCGGATCTGCCAGATCTATAGCGGATGGCTCAGATCAAGCTGATGTTTGAAATGAATGGTCTAGATCACTCTGATCGTGATCCAACGGCTAGATGATCCCCGATTGGGCTGAAACTCTCAGATCTTTATCTGATCTCTTGATTATCCTTAACCCCAGCTCGGATTGATCAAAAGTTATCAGATGGTCTAGATCTAACCGTTCTCTCATCGGACGGTCCAAATGAATCGGAGCTTGATTACTTGATCCAGTCCACTTTTGACTCAACCTTGACCCAACATGACCTAGATCCATAATCCTTCCAAGCCTACAAAAGTAGATCAAAAATTTAGTAACAAAACAACCCAAATATAAAAAGATTTACAATTAGGTCCAAAAAGGGTATAAATCCTAAAACCTAGGGTAAATTCACAATTACACAAGTAAAATATGGGTCAAACACAGATTTAAACATATAAAATGGTCAACAAAATGACACTTATCAACCATATCATTTGCTTCGAATGCAACAAGAAGGGGCACTGTTGAATCGATCGTGTCCGCTAGAGGGGCGGTGAATAGCGTTTCTCCGAAGCTTTCTTCCTACACGGTTAGTTTGCGCAGTGGAAATAATAATAAACAAAACTAACAATGAAGAACAAACGCTAACAACCTGATTTACTTGGTATCCACCCCGGACAGGTGACTAATCCAAGAATCCATCGGTGGATCAATCCCCGGATAACCTCCGGCTAGTCCTCGTCGCTCCTTGTGGGTGGAGAAACCTCGCCACAAACTCAAACGAAGCACTGAGCACAAAGACTACTATCTTGCCTTTAACAAAGACAAGATTCGTCAAGAATCTCAGCCACCACAAAGTCCTCTTTAAATATGACTTGGGCTGAAAACCTCGCTACCAGTCGACTGCCCCCAGGGCAGTCGACTGATGCCACTAAAATTCGACCGTTCCACCCCAACGTTCGAATTCTCAGCCAACTCACCAGCCACCTACCAGTCGACTGCCCCCAGGGCAGTCGACTGGTCCAGGGCTGAGACCCTTCTGTGAGTTTTATCAGTCGACTGCCCCCAGGCCAGTCAACTGGTCTACTCACCCACCTAAGGTTACCCTTCCTGAGTGCATTCCACTCCGCACTTAAACCTTAGGATTTCCCGAGTATAATCACACAGCACTCGTACCCTCACGACTCGACTGACTCCTCATCCGCAGCCTCGACTATCACCTTCGCGCCCTCTTTATCTTCGGCTCCCGTCCCTCGGATGCACGCAAGCCTCCAGCTTGCCTCCATGCCATCCTTCATACATGCCTCGAAGTCCGCGCCCCTCAGCTCATCGTCCCTGCTCTATCAAGGTCCCTCGGGTGCACACAAGCCTCCAGCTTGTCTCCATGCCACCCTTCACCGTACCGAGGCCTTCCAGTCAAGTCAATATGTGTACCTGTACAACCTGCACACTCAACATACACATATGAGATAACAAGGGTAAACCTAACTTATACCCTTTGCCCAAACATCAAAATACATGGTCACTCCGGACCACAGATTGCCTCAACAATCTCCCCCTTTTTTATGTTTGGCAATACGTTTAAGTTAGGGAAACAAGATAGTAGTCAAATAGCAAAATAATACATATGCAAAAAATGGATCCTATCCCAAGGCATCCCACACCTAACTCTCCAAGTTAGGAATTTTCACCACCTAACCCTCCAAGTTAGGAATTTTCACTAAAAATAGGCTTTTAAAAGTTTTTCCCAAGCTCCCCCTATATTGGACTTACAAAGGCATTTTAAGAACCTCTCCAAGGTTCCCCTTGTTAGTGATATGAGAGAAGTGTCTTAAGGCAGTCACCTTATGATTGTAATCATTTATTTTAATAAATGAATATTCACTATTTGAGTATACATGTTTGTGTATTTGATTGAGATCTTAAACTCATTTACTGAATGTCCGCAATACAATTCACAGCATGAGAGAATTTGTGATGAATTCACAACTAGTGATTATCTCTACATATGCAATTGTGAAGTATTGAAATTGTCCCTAGTCGATGAATTGATAAATACAGACACTATCAATTCTGTTGAGACTAGCATGGGTTATTCTCTAATCAGCTGATTCTCACTGATTAGTGACATTGAGATGTCCGGAGATAAACATGAATGCTAGTTAAGGGAACTAGTTCATTGGAGTGACTGGCTATAAAACTTCATATGATAGTCTATATATAGATATGTCAGTGAAGTTCTTACTGCAGCTTAAGTGCGATGTTCCTTTGACTTGCGGTGTTCAAGTCATCTTGGTCATGGAGACTTATACTTTGACATCTTAAGCAAGCATCTCCAAGGAGGTGTGGACCCAGGATGATTGGGTATAAGCCGAAGTGCCCGAAGATGTTTGAACAGTCTACAAAGGATTCACCACTCCTTGCGAGGAGATGTATACCCGAGGCCTATCGTCGGATTGTTACTCGAAGCCTCTGGCCAGAGCATGACATGTTCAGAGTATGAATCTCTTAAATACATGAGAGTAATTAGAATCCGTAGGACGAGAAAACGTTACTTGGGCTAGGTGTGACATAGTCAGCCTAGTGGGGACTGACACACATAGACCATGTCCTGAACCAAGTGGGTATAAGATGGTGAAGGGAATGGGGCACGATTCATTATAGTTGCTAAAGGGTTTCAGAATTGTTTCTGAGGTCAACCGTTGATCTTTCGATTAATTGGGGATCATGATGTACTACTAGGTGTCACTCATGATCGTTCTATAATTGATTAATTATAGACGACCAACATAAATCGAAAGCCTATTTAGTCACACGCACTACGAGTAATCCGAGGGATTTAAAACGAGTTGAAAATTAGATATTCCAATCAAGAGAGATTAAGTTTGGTTGAGCCAAAACGATAAGTCGAATCTGAATTTTTCAGAGACACATCGGAAGCGTAAAATGGCTAAGTCTTTTGAAGGCTTAATAGATGAATTAAATAAGTTTAATTCATTGGGGCGTGGCTTGGATGGGTCGGCCAAAGAGGGCCTCCATCCTCTTTGCTTGGCCAGCCACAACAAAGGGAGAGAACCAAGTTTTTGGATCAATTTATAAAATAAACCAAGTGTGGTTTGTTTCATAATAAACCAAGGTTTGGTTTATTTCTTCATGGAAATTAAATTGAACCATGAATTGGTTTATTTTATAAAATCAATCATGGATTGATTTACCATGATAAGGAAATTTATTCCATAGGAGAGAAGAGACTTGATTGATTTTTATCATGAATTAAAATATGATTTTAACCATGATATAAAATCAAACTTGGCATGATGAAATAAGTTATTCCATATTTGAGAGGTTTGATGGTTGAGAGGCTACTATATATAAAGGACCCAAGGTAAGGCTTGAAAAATAATGGAAGAGATGAAGGCATAGGCTCTCTCCCTCTCTTTCTCTCCTTCTCTTCTCCCCTTCTTGCCGTGCGCCAACCAGCCCCAAGAAGGAGCACCAGCCAGCCGCCCCTGCCCTTTCCCTGCTGACCACCACCTGCTGCTGGAGAAGGAAGCTCCGGCCATCTCTTGACCGAAAGGTGCTGCCGGAATTAGAGTTTGCCGCAAGGATCTTTTTGCCACAAGCCTCTTCTTTTGCTTCGCCGAAATTTTGATTTCGGCCATCCTTTTGTGGTTAGTCTTCTGACTTCTCTGTTGGTTTTTCTTGTCGCGTTCTCGGAGAATCTAGTAGTTCTCGAGAACACGAAACTCGTGATTTTGCGAAGTCATCCCGAAGATACTCGGCGTGGACGCGAATAGAGGCAGAGCTTCCAAAGGATGCTTACGGTTGGATCTCGTCCCTTCCTTCGAGTTACGCGAGGTAATACGTAAATTAGTTTATGTTTTTGTAAAATTTTAAATATATGATCATGTCTATACAAGATAAAATTGCATGCTTAGATGTATGGTTAAATAATTTGAGAAATTATTTATGTTAAACCTTCCACTGCACGTAATTAATTTTAAAATTACGAACCCGCATCCATGTCAACATGCACCCGGTCCCAACACCACTTACGCCAAGAATGGAGCAATCATGCTCCCCCTTAATCTTAGGTCCCCCTAAACCTAGGGTTTCTAGCAAAGGATTGTTTGGTTTCCCAACTTAAACCCAACACTTCTCCCCCTTTGCCTAACATCAAAAAGAACCCAACAATATCCTAATTATTGGTTCTTTCAATCCCCAATGATTATAAACAATGTGTACTAGCCCCCCATACACTTGTTTTTTATCATTTGGACACATACCCAGCTGCTGAAACAGAATTCAGCCTTGACCAGTCGACTGACCCCCAAGGCAGTCAACTGATACTCTGAAAATTAAAATTTCAACCTTTCTGACGAAATTCAGAAATGCGCCAGAAATTCCACAAATCTCTAAAAATTCTCAAATTTTGTGGAGACATTTGTGGTACACATACCTACTTGGGAAAAATACATTCCAAAATATATCTATCATCATTCCCAAGTTTGACATAAAACCCAAAACTAGCAAAAAGGTTCACTCCAACCTTAACTAAAAAGTCCTAGTTTTGGTTTCCCCTTAATGTCCCTGCCCATACCAATCCACAATGCATCCCTAGCATTGATTTATATGGCATTTGCATATCAAAAGCCAACCTTCATGCTATATGACCCCAATGTCATATTTCCATGCATGAAACTCAAAAACACCGTGCCAAAACCCAAGAATTGAGACTCAAGTTCGTCTCCAATTCTTTTGGTACACTCCATGGTCCATCTAGACCTCTAGGAGCAACCCTCCCAAGGTCCATTCACCATATATCCCAAAGGCTTCTAGAGCTCCCCCTTGAGCTCTTATCCCTAGCCATCTTCCTAGGTGACTCAACAAACACTAGACCACACCGGTGTACCTCCGGTGACTCTTGGCCTACAAACTCAACTCTCTTAACCTTAGACACCTTGTCCTTGGTTAAATCATTTCTCTTTCCTTTAAATGGCACCCTTTTCCATTTTTGGACTCCCCCTTCTTGTCATAATCATATGCTACCCTAGCATATTTCTTTCCCTTAGCATGGGAGTTCTTAGACCTGTATCCCAATGCCGATCTATCATTGGTGTGGTTTAAACCACCCAACTGTTGGGACCGGGTGCATGTTGACAAGGATACGGGTTCGTAAAATTTTAAATTTTTACGTGCAGCGGAAGAATTAGCATAAAATAATTTCTCAAATTATTTTAACCACGTATCTAGCATGCAACCTTATGATGTGTGGACATGATCATAAATTAAAACTTTGCGAAAAAGTAAACTAATTTACTTAGTACCTCGCGTAACTCGAAGTAAGGGACAAGATCCAACTGTAGCGTCCCTTGGAAGCTTCGCCTCTATTCGCGTCCACGCCGAGTTCTCTTCGGGATGACTTCGCAAAGTCACGAGTTTTGTGCCGACGAGAACTACTAGATTCTCTAAAGGCACAACTAGAAGATCAAGAGAGAAGAAAGGAAACTAACCACCAAGAAACGGAATCTAAATTCCGGGAAGGAAGGAGTTGCGTCCCGCTTCTTCTTCTTCTTGTTTGGCACCTTCTTGATCAAGGTTGCTCACGCCAACTCTTGGAGATGATGGTGCGCCGGCCCTAGGAGGAGGAGGCGCCGGCCCTAGGGTGATCAAAGGGGCGCCGGCCCTAGGAGGGAAGGAGAAGGAGAGGAAGAGAATAAGAGAGAGAGAGGGAGAGAATTAATCTCTTGATTACTCTATTGATTGGAATTCAAGGCTTGCCTTTGGTTCCTTTATATAGTAGCCTCTCCCTTGCCAAGTCTCCCTCTTAACAGAATTTTCATAAGAAATTTATCCTATAAATTCTCTTATGAATTATTCTGTTTAAGCCAAGTTTTATTATAACTAATACTCTTTTAATTATGGAATAAAATTTGTATATAAAATTTTCTTATCATGGAAAAATCAATTCATAATTGATTTTATAAATTAAAATTAAACCAATTCATGGTTCATTTTAATTTCCATAAAAAGAATAAATTTCTACAAATTTCTTTATAAATCTCTTTATATAAATTTCTTTATATATCAATTTATTTATCCATAATTTTATAAAACAAATCGTACTTGATTTATTTTATTAATTAAACCAATTAAATTGGTTTTTCCCCTTTTTAATGGCCGGCCAAACCAAGAGGGTGGACACCCTCTTTGGCCGGCCAAAACGAGCCGAACCCATCGCGAATTAAACTCATTTAATTCGCCCAATAAGCCTTCAAAAGACTTAGCCATTTTTAGCTTCCATTGCGCCTCTGATAAATTCAGATTCGACTTATTTCTCTTAATCGGAAAATTCAATTTTCAACTCATTTTAAATCCCTCGGATTACTCGTAGTGCGTGTGACTAAATAGGCTTTCGATTTATGTTGGCCGTCTATAATCAACCAATTATAGAACGATCATGAGTGGCACCTAGTAGTACATCATGACCCCCAATTAATCGAAAGATCAACGGTTGACCTCAGAAAGAATTCTGAAACCCTTCAGCAGCTCTAATGAATCGTGCCCCATTCCCTTCACCATCTTATACCCACTTGGTTCAGGACATGGTCTGTTTGTGTCAGTCTCCACTAGACTGACTACGTCACACCTAGCCCAAGTAGTGTCTTTCTCGTCCTTTGGATTTCTAATTACTCTCATGTATTTAAGAGACTCATACTCTAAACATGATATGCTCTGGCCAGAGGCTTTGAGTAACAATCCGACGATAGGCCTGGGTATACATCTCCTCGCAAGGAGTGGTGAATCCTTTGTAGGCTGTTCAAACATCTTCGGGCACTTCGGCTTATACCCAATCATCCTGGGTCCACACCTCCTAGGAGATGCTTGCTTAAGATGTTAAAGTATAAGTCTCCATGACCAAGATGAATTGAACACCGCAAGTCAAAGGAACATCGCACTTAAGCTGCAGTAAGAACTTCATTGACATATCTATATAAATTACCATATGAAGTTTTACAGCTAGTCACTCCAATGAACTAGTTCCCTTAACTAGCATTCATGTTTATCTCCGGACATCCCAATGTCACCAGCCAGTGAGAATCAGCTGATTAGAGAATAACCCATGCTAGTCTCAACAGAATTGATAGTGTCCGTTTTTATCAATTCATCGACTAGGGATATTTTCAATACTTCACAATTACACATGTAGAGATAATCACTAGTTGTGATCCCATCACAAATTCTCTTATGCTGTGAATTGTATTGCGGACATTCAGTAGATGAGTTTAAGATCCCAATCAAATACACTAACATGTATACTCAAATAGTGAATTATCATTTATTAAAATAAATGTTTACAATCATAAGGCGATTGCCTTAGGACACTTCTCTCATATCACTAACACCAACACCATATCTAAACTCTTAGATCCAATAGTGAATCTCTCTAGGGTTTTCTATAACCTATCAAGCTTTTCCCTTATAGCTTGATTTCCCTTTCTAGGTTCCTGAACCTAGAATCCATATGTCCACTTTGGACATTCCTAGACCTACCCTCCTTTCTAGGCACATCGCTCCCCTTCTTGGGATTTTTGCCTTGATCCTTAGGTCTAGAGGTCTTGAATTTTTCATGATGAATGTTTTTCCTAGGATTTTGATCTACCTTGTTAACCCTAATCCTATCGTTGTATCTAAATCCAAAATTGTGCACCATCAAACATTTCTCATTAATTTTAGCATGCATGGATGAATGATTAATTCTATTTTTATCATGCAAGGAGGAATTCAAATTTGAATTACATTTAAATTTAAGATTAGGGATTACCTCCCTTACCTTTGTAGTCCCTCCTTGTTGTGAGCTTCGCTTCCTCCTTTCTTCTTTCTCCCAACTCCTCAAGTGTCCCATTTTCTTGAGCTCTTTCTTCCTTGGACACTTGGTATAGTAGTGTCCTAACTCTCCACATGTGAAGTAACGGATTTTCTTCCTCTTCTCTTGGGCTTCTCCAATCCTACAACCCACATTAGATTTAAGAGAATTTGAAATAGATTTAGATCTTACCTCCTTTTTACCTTTCGGGCACTTGTCCTTATAATGCCCCTTTTCGTTGCAACCAAAGCATGTGATGTGTTCCTTTCTCTTGGCTTTGGTGGAGGTGGAAGCTAGGTTGACTTCTTCTTCAACATCGGATGATGTGGATGCTTCCTCTTGTTCCGGTATAGATGAAGGTCTCTCCTCCCTCCCCCTCAATCCTCGAGGTGGAGACCTCTTCCTCTTCTTCTCTTGAGGAGGTAGATAACTCAATTCTCTCCTCTTCTTGAATCATGGGGCTTTTCTCCTTAGGCTCTTGAGTTTGTGTAGGAGTCTCATGATATCTTTTCAACTTATCCCATAATTCACATGCATTTTCATATTTACCGACAACACTCAAAACATTGTTAGGCAAAAGATTTATCAATATATCAATTACCTTTTCGTTTGCCATAGATTGCTCGTGTTGTTCCTTGTCCCAATATCTAGGACGAAGCCTCTTCCCGTGCTTGTCCTTTGGAACTTCAAACGGCTCTTCTATGGCTATCCTACACGCCCAATCCATGCTAAGTCATGTCTCCATCCTTGCTTTCCAATAGCCGAAGTCCTCATGGTCGTAGGGCGGTGGAATGTAGATATCTTCACCAAATTTATCTTCCATCATTTCTTCTTCCTCTAGCGTGTGCTCCCTCGGCGGTTAGTCCGATCAAGAGCGATCCTTCGCTCTGATACCAATTGTTGAATCGATCATGTCCACTGGAGGGGGGTGAATAGTATTTTTCTGAAGTTTTCTTCCTACACGGTTAGTTTGCACAGTGGAAATAATAATAAACAAAACTAACAATGAAGAACAAACGCTAACAACCTGATTTACTTGGTATCCACCCCGGACGGGTGACTAATCCAAGAATCCGTCGGTGGATCAATCCCCGGATAACCTCCGGCTAGCCCTCGTAGCTCCTTGTGGGTGGAGAAACCTCACCACAAACTCAAACGAAGCACTGAGTACAAAGACTACTATCTTGCCTTTAACCAAGACAAGATTCGTCAAGAATCTCAGCCACCACGAAGTCCTCTTTAAATAGGACTTGGGCTGAAAATCTCGCTACCAGTCGACTACCCCCAGGGCAGTCGACTAATGCCACTGATATTCGACCGTTCCACCCCAATGTTCGAATTCTCAGCCAACTCACCAGCCACCTACCAGTCGACTGCCCCCAGGGCAGTCGACTGGTCCAGGGCTGAGACTCTTCTGTGAGTTTTATCAGTCGACTGCCCCCAGGCCAGTCGACTGGTCTACTCACCCACCTAAGGTTACCCTTCCTGAGTACATTCCACTCCGCACTCAAACCTTAGGATTTTCCTAGTACAATCACACAGCACTCGTACCCTCACGACTCGACTGACTCCTTATCCGCAGCCTCGACTATCGCCTTTGCACCCTCTTCATCTTCGGCTCCCGTCCCTCGGATGCACGCAAGCCTCCAGCTTGCCTTCATGTCATCCTTCATATATGCCTCGAAGTCTGCGCCCCTCAGCTCATCGTCCCTACTCCATCAAGGTCCCTCGGGTGCACACAAGCCTCTAGCTTGTCTCTATGCCACCCTTCACCGTACCGAGGTCGTCCAGTCAAGTCAATATGTGTACCTGTACAACCTGCATACTCAACATACACATATGAGATAACAAGGGTAAACCTAACTTAAACCCTTTGCCCAAACATCAAAACACTTGGTCACTCCGGACCACAGATTGCCTCAACAGGCACTACAAGGACAAGTGTCCTTTGGGTAAGAAAAAGGAGGTAAACCCTAAACTCAATTCGAATAATTTGAAAACTAACATGAGTTGTAGGGATGAAGCAAAGAAGGACAAGAAGCATATAATTTGCTTCACGTGTGGTGAGCATGGACACTACCACACCAAGTGCCCAAAGAAAGAAGAGATCAAGAAATTGGCGCACTTGAAGAAATTGGAAAAGAAAATGAGCTCAAGTCAAGGGGGAGCTTCAAAGGTAAAAAGGTATCTCCTCCTTTTTGATATTTGGCAATACGTTTAAGTTAGGGAAAACAAATAGCAACAACAATGTTAAAACAATCATGGATCCTATCTCAAGGCATCCCCAAACCTAACCTCCCCAAATTAGGAATTTTACCAAAACGGGTTTTTTAAAGCTTCTCCAAAGCTCCCTCTACATTGGACTTATAAAGGCTTTTTAAGAACCTCTCCAAGGTTCCCCTTATGCCAAGAATGGAGCAACCATGCTCCCCCTTCACCTAGGCTCCCCCTGGTCTAGGGTTTCTTGCAAAGACGTGTTTGGTTTCCCAAATTAAACCCAACAAGGAAGATGAGAAAAACTTTTAAACATTTTTCTTCTAACAAAACTCATGCTAGGAAAAGCTCAAGAAGTTCAAGTAGGAGAAGAAAAATACTATTCTACAATTGCCAAGAGGAATGACACATAAGAGATGATTGCCCCCTTTTGAAGAAGAAGGAAGAGAAAAAGAAGGAAGAAAAGAAGAAAATAAAAGAAAAGGGCAAGAAAGTTTAACATTTAAAGGCAACATGAGATGACCTTTCATCATCGAAAGAGGAAGAAAACTATGTGTCTCATTTTGCCCTAATGGGAATTGAAGACATGGCCTCCACATTATTCGAAGATGAAAAGAGCTCAAGTCAAGATGAAGAAGGGAGCTCAAGTGAAGCGAGAGATCAATCTTCGGATTTGGACGTCTTGGTAAGTGAGGTACACAATCTACCTATTACTATTCTAGTCAAAATTATTTCTAGCACCAATGATGATTTATTTAATGCTAGGAAAAAAATAAAATGTTTGAAAAATGAGATTTGCATGCTTGATGAAAAATTAGAATCCATGGATAATGACATGCATGCTTCCTCTCCATTTAGTTCAAATGTTTCATGTTTAGAAGAGGAAAATAAAAAATTAAGGGAAAAAGTATATTACCTTTCAAAAGCCCTAGAAAAATTTAAAATTGTCTCAAAGACCCTAAATATGATTATTGGGAGCCAAAGGGCAAGTTTTAAGAGAACAGTATTAGGATACAATGATTCTATCAATGAAAGACCTATCATTATTTATTTGCTAGAGGACAATCAAAAACCAAGTCCGTAGATAAAAAATGGATCCCTAAGAAGTACATGGTAACCCAATTAGAAGGAATTTATATTGGGTGTCAAAGTCAATCCTCAAGGGTTAGAGGATTAAGGGATGAGTCAACCATGTATGTTAAAATTTAAATTTTTGAAAGTTGGTTAACTTGATACATTAAGGAGGGGCACTTAGCCTAAAATAACATTCATGATCAAATAGGCTAAGTAGAACTTACCTTTATTTTATCTCATAATGACTTGATTTATGATTTTATTTATACATATGAGATATTAGAATGATACAAATAATTCACTTATGGTTATGACATTTTTGATGAGTTATTAGATCATTTTAATAATAATAGACCAATTATGGGGAAAGTAAATATTTAATTAATAGACATCTTGCCCATAGATCATAGTTGGGCATTTGAAATGTTTTAAAAATAATTTTATATTTTATTTGCTGGTGTATTGATTTGAAAAATATATAGTTTCAAAATTAAGGCTTAAACTTGACACAAAATTGAAGGTTTTTCAAGTTTTTAAGTTTTGATCAAAAAGTCAAAAATATATTGATTTTTCATGAAAACATTTTTTTTTCTTATTGAAGAATAGTTAAAGAAATATGTTTGCAAAATTTTGAGAATTTTTAAAATTTTTAATGCATTTCTGAAATTCAACCCAGATGGTTGAAAATTGGAGCAGTTTTATACTAGTCGATTGGTACAAAGGACCAATCGACATGAAACTCTATGGGGATGTTTCGCGGGGAGACAGTCGACTGATACTTGTCTCAGTCGACTAGTATCCTAATTTATTGATTTCTATTTATTCAGAAATAAAAATTAGTCAAACTTTGATGTCATGGTTTATCTGATTGTTTGGTACACTCTTTTTGATGGTGCCAAAGGGAGAGAAATGGAAGGTTTAAATTAAACATTGGTTTAACTTAATTTTGTGCTAAATTTGAAAATAATGTGATAGAGCATAGGTTAAGGGAAAACTTGGATGTTTATATGCTTCATGTTATACTATGCTATTAATTTTTAAGTTATTATTTATGTCTAACTTTAATATATTGTCACACATCAAAAAGGGGGAGATTGTTGATCAAGTGCTTAAAGCTTCCACACCTACTCTCTTTCTCAAAACCTAAATCTCATCTTGTAAAGGGGAAGAGACATTGTGAGAGGTTGCACTCCACCGAGAAGGAGTGAGCTCTAGCCGGAGATTTGACAGGGATTAATTCACCGAAGGATTGAGGTATCACCAACCTCAAGGATATATCGTGGAATAGGAGCAAGCAATCTCCAAACTACGTAAACGGTAAGTGTTAGCATTGATTTCATAGTTTTAGTCTTATTTCCGTTTGTGCAAAGCTAACACTTGTAGAAAGAATTGACGGAAGTTTCAACAACTAGATATTCACCCCCTTCCCCCTCTAGCTATTTGATCATTACCAACAAGGAAGACGCTTGAGGCAGAGAATTTGTTCCTGGATTAGAATCGACTGGCACATGGGACCTGGCTGCAAAGACTGAAACCTGAGAGTCAAAGTTTCAAAAGGAACGTTAGAATAGTACTGGGAGGAATCCCGGCGATTGCCACACAGATGCTCAATTCAAAACTCAGGAGTGAGAGGAATTGCTGGAAGGAAAATGGGAGAGAGTTTAGAATGACCCAGACCTTTTTTCCCCATGTCCCTTGTCTCCTTTTATCATTTTTCTGTGATTGTTGGTATTCTTCAACATTAATGGCATTTATGTTCTCTCCTTAATGATTATCTTCATTATCAATCATTAATGGTCGTCACTGTAGGATCGAGATTGAGCAATAGAGGGGGGGGTGAATGTTGCTTAATAAAACTTCAAATTTTAAAACTTAACAATGATAGAGTATATAGTGGAAACTTAAGGTTAGAGTAAGCGTCGGAGTTAAAGAGAGATAGGAAGTAGCGGAAAATAAAATATAGCACGATCGTTAACTCAGGTTGATTTTACTTGTTACTTGCTTCGAAGTCTTGACCGGATCCTACTGCATGATCCTTGATCGTTTACTTTGGGCAATACTAATAATCGCAAGAATATAACAAATTACAGAACTGAAGTGTGCAATAAAAGAAAAATAATTATACCGACTCTTGAAATGAAAGGAAGATCTTCGTTTGGAGAGTCGGACGACGTTTTAGCATTTATCGGAACTTCGGTCACGTAACACACAGAAGAAGAAACTGATTGTAGTCTTAGAATTGTTGTCATGAACTGCTGCACTCGACCCCTTTTTATAATACTTACTCAGGCGCCTGAATGTTCTCTCAGGCGCCTGAATGATCTCTCAGGCGCCCTCACTGCAGCGTACCGGGCGAAAACTCTATCCGCTATTCGGTCAAATTTTATCCTGGTCAGGCGCCTGAGTCCCTTTTGGGCGCTTGAGTGCCGATATGGATCCTCCACTCAACACTCACCACATAAACCAGACCGTTGCGCCAGCTCAGCCGCCCACTGCCAGCTCTCAGGCGCTTGAGTCTCATTCAGGCGCCCTAGTCAACTGCTTTCTCTTTTTAGCTACAACAAGGGTCAGTTCCAAACATACAATAATAAAATATAGAATTAAGACATGTATGAATTATAGCCAGTGTTGTCTTGGTCTTGACTTTTAAGTTTCACTCGAAACCCTAGGTCGAACCGACGCCTACTGTTCCCTCACCGGGGAGCGCATCCTCACCTACTCCTCTAGGTGAGTTTACCTGTTGCCACCCGGAACCTCCGGTTAGACTTTTGCTCGGCCTCCGAGAAGACGAAACTCGATGACGTTCGACCTCGACCCGTCTCGACTCCTGTCCACGATCCCCGCTCGGCAAAGTCTTCTGATCGGTCCCCCTGGACCAAGTCTTCATTGCCCAATCCCCAACCAAGACTTCATGCTCAACCCTGCAGGTCAAGACTTCTTGCCTAGCTTACCTAGGACTTTCCTGTAATCTCAACAACTTCATCAGTACACCATACCAGCTTAACATGAACCCTTTATCACTTATCAAAACAAGGTTCGATCTGGTGCTTCAGCACCAACAATCTCTCCCTTTTTGATTATTGCAACCCGGTTCAATATTAAGCCTAAACAAGTTTTAACAGAGAAATAAAATTAGTTTTAAGCACTCCCCCATAATCAGTTATATCCCACTAGATCATTTAACATTTGTGATTATAGAGGAGATGATATTTTTCAAAATAGACTTAGTCTTTTTCAAATATAATTAAAAAAGTTCAGAGACTAAGTTAGGTTTTCTTTTGAAAAAAATTGTAAAAATACTTAGTTGACTTAAGCTTTTTGAAAGAATACTTTTAAAAATTTTGCTTACTTTTTGAAAAGCTTAAGTACTAAAACATTCTTTCAAAAAAGTTAAGTGCTTTTCAATAACTAAGAAGGGAGACTAAATAGTTTTTCAAAATGTTGAGTCATTTTAAATATAGGTTCTAAGCATTCGAAAAAAACTTAGTTTTAGAAAACACTAAAAAGAAGCTTAGTTTTCGAAAACACTAAAAAAACTTAATTTTCGAAAAGCGATTTTCGAAAAGCAAAAAGACCGTATAGAAGCACTCTTTTCTTTGAACTCTTTTTCTTTCTCTCCCCCTTTACCATATATCAAAATTGTGCATGTAATATGAGGATAAGAATAGCTAAGTGTATCAGAGCGAGTAATTTCAAGCAAAACAATAAGTCTAAGTAAAATGTCTAAGTCTAGGCTAAGTCTAAGTCAAGCCTAGGCTCCTCCATTTTGAGTCCGAGAATGAAAGAAAAAAATTGAAAAAAAATTTAAATATTCAAAAAATAAAGTCAATTCCTTTTAGGCACCTGTCTAACCTTTTAGCTACTTACTAACTGTAATAAATAGCAGTTTCACTTGGGTTAGTCAAGTCAAGTGTATTTCATAAATCAACTCAGTTAGCCACTTGTACTTCTTCTATTTAATTTACAACCTGCATAGTCTGAGTCAGAAAATCCTAATAATTCAAAACTGGAAGTCCTAGGGTACCAAATACCTACATTTAGGGTGTCCTTTATATATCTAAGGATTCTTTTAACTACAGTTAAGTGGGACTCCTTAGCACAAGTTTGGTACCTGGCATAAATACCTACTGCAAAAAGGATATCAGGTCTACTAGCAGTTAGATAAAGTAAGCTCCCTATAATTCTTTAAGTCAACTAGCTTAGCTTACCTTCAGGGTCATTATCTATTTTAGCATTTGTGGTCATAGGGGTACTTAAGTCTTTTGAATTTCTTAATCAATTCTTTTGCATATTTTGATTGGTGAACATAATTTTTATCCCTGGTTTATTTAATTTAGAGTCCTAAAAAGAAGGTCAGCCTACTAAACTCGTTTCAAATTCACTTTCCATAATTTTAATAAATTCTTTTAAGAAATTAGTATTAGTTGATCCAAAAATTATATCATCTACATAAATTTGGGCTATAAAGATGTATTTTTCTGAGGACTTAACAAATAGGATTGAGTTAATTTGGCTTTGGTTAAAACTCTTAGAAATTAGGTAAGTAGATAGTCTTTCATACCAAGCTCTAGGTGCTTGTTTTAAACCATAAAGAGCTTTTCTATGTTTGAATACATGGTTAGGGTAGTCTAAGTCTTCAAAACCTGGGGGTTGTCTTACATATTTTTCTTTTATAAATCCATTCAGGAAGGCAGACTTAACATTCATTTGATATAATTTGAATCCTCTATGGGCTGCAAAGGCTAACATCATTCTAATTGACTCAAGTCTAGCTACAGGGGCATAAGTTTCATCATAGTCTAACCCCTCAACTTGACTAAAACCTTTAGCCACTAAGCAGGCTTTGTTTCTCACTATTTCACCTTGATCATTCAACTTATTCCTAAACACCCACTTAGTGTCTATGATGGACTTACCTTCAGGTTTTGGTACTATGTCCCAGACTTGGTTTCTATCAAATTGGGCTAGTTCTTCCTGCATAGCAATGATTCAGTCTGGGTCAGGTATGGCCTCTTCTATGGTCTTAGGTTCAATCTTTAAAATCAGTGCAACCTGACTTAGGTTTCTATAGGAGGACCTTGTTCTGACCGTTAAAGTTGGATCACCCATAATTTGGTCAGTTGGGTGATTTAGTCTAGGTTTCTTAGGTCTCCTAGAACTTCGTTCAACTTCAGGTTCGGTTGATAGGTTTTGGGTTGGTTCAGGGACCAGTTTAGTAGGTAACATTAAATTTGGTTCAGGGATTGGTTCAGGGATCAGTGCAGTAATTAAGTCTAAGACTGGTTCAGAAATTGATTCAATTGGTGAGTTAGTAATTTGGTCTGGTCTAGATTCATCATCTTTTGGAATAGTTAAGTTGGATTGATTTGAGTTAGATTGATTGGTTGGGTTAGATTGGTTTTCTTCATTAAATATTATATTAGTAGTTTCTTTAATCTTAAGGGTTTGTTTGTTATAAACTCTGTAGACCCTACTTGAGGTTGAGTACCCTAAAAATATACCAAGGGTAGACTTGGATTGGAATTTGCCTAAGTAGTCTTTTGTGTTTAAGATATGGACTTTATAGCCAAAGACCCTTAGATAATGTAGGTTGGGTGGTTTATAATAATATATTTCATAGAGTCTTATTATATCTTTTATTGATTAAGATCCTATTTTAAATATAGCAGGCAGTGCTAACTGCTTCTACCCAAAAATGGTTAGCCAAGTTATATTCATTAAGTATGGTCCTAACTGCTTCTTGGAGGGTTCTGTTTCGTCTTTCAACTAGGTCATTTTGTTAGGGGGCCTAGGGCAGGAAAATTCATGAAAATATTCATTTGTGTTGCAAAATTCAGTAAATTTTAAGTTTTCGGATTCACCCCCATAATCACTTCAAATTCTTTTAATTTTGGTATCTTTTTGATTTTTAAGAATTTTAGTTAAAGTTCTAAAGGATTCAAGACATTGATCTTTGGTTTTAAGAAATTGGACCCAAGTGAATTTAGAATAGTCATCAATTATAACTAAGTAGTACCAGTTTCCGCTTAGTGACTTGACTCCGTGAGAATCAAATAGGTCCAGGTGCAGGAGTTCAAGTACAGATTGGGTCAGGTCAGGCTGGGTAAGTTTATGGGTAGACTTGGTCTGTTTACCCTATTGACATGGACCACAAACTGAATTTTCAAGATTCCTAAGTTAGGTATACCCTTAACTAGTTCTTTTTGACTGAGTCTGGAGATTATCTTTAGGTTGGCATGTCCTAATCTCCTATGCTAGAGTTTAGTTTCTTCTATTTGAGTTAGATAATACTTAAGTGAGGTAGGTAGGTTTATGACATAGATGTTATTTTTCCTAAGTCCTTTTAGGATAACCTCTGGGTCTTGTAAGTTCCTAATCAGGTAGTTTTGGTTAGTAAAAGTGACTAAGTATCCAGTATCACAGAGCTGACTAATACTGAGTAAATAAATTCAAAACTGTCAACCAAAATGACCTTTTTGATTGTAAAGTCGGAGCTCAGTTCAATGTTACCTAAACCGATTACCTTAAGTGTAGCGTTGTTGCCAAACGTCACTATTCCTAGGTCCTTATATTTTAGTTTGGTGAACTTTGACTCATCTCTAGTCATATGTCTGGAGCACCCACTATCCAACATCCACTGGTCCAAATCTTTATGTTCCTTAAGTCGGCCTGTTTCCGATAATGAGATGGTTCTGTGCTCTATTTTTTCGTCTGATTCGGAGTCGATATCGATCTCGTCTTTAGCCGTTAAGGCGAGAAGGTTGGAGTGCGTTGATTCATTCTCGTTCGATTCCGAAGATGACTCGTCCCAGGTTGCTTGCAATACCTTCTTCCTCAGTTGTTTCTTTATCTCTTTCACGTTCGGGCATTCAGACTTGAAGTGCCCCTTCTTCCCGCACCTATAACAGGTGAGATCCGCCTTGTTCTTTGGTTCAACCGGATCATCCTTTGGTTGTCCCATCTTCTTCTTCTTCTGAGCCTTCCAAGCTCTGAGTAGCTTTCGGGCGATGTTCACAAGCTCCGCCAGCTCTTCCTCTTCGAATTTCGAGTCAGAATCCGGTTCTGGCTCTGGTGTCTTTTTTTGTTTTATCTGCAATCAAAGTCACACTTTTCTCTATAAGTGAACCGTTAATCTGCACATGTAATTCGAATTCAATAAATAATTCATCTAATTTTACATTTGAAAGATTCTTAGAAACTTATAGGCATCAACCATAGATGCCCACAGCGAGTTTCTAGGGAATGAATTTAACGTATACCTGATTAAGTCCCTATTCTCGATCTTGTGTCTGATGATGTGGAGTCCGTTCATTATTTCTTGAATCCGGGTGTGCAGTTGGAAGCAGTTTCACCGTCCTGCATTTTTAGATTATAAAGCTTATTTAACAACAGATCGCGACGGCTCACCTTAGTGTCGGAGGTTCCTTCGTGAAGTTCTATCAGCTTGTTCCAGAGTTCTTTGGCGCTACTGAAGAGACCGACGCGATTAAGCTCCTCCTTTGTAAGTTCGCATTGGAGAGTATGTGTCGCCTTTGCGTCAGCTTCAATTCTCTTTTTGGCAGCAACATTCCATTTGTCGTAGCTCAGTACCACCCCTTACTCGTCTCTTGGAAGATCAAATCCGGTTTGGATTATTATCCACATGTCCACCTGAGTTTTCAGGTGGACTTTCATTCAGCTCTTCCAATTCCCGAAGTCTTCCCCAGAGAAGAGAGGGGGCGAGCAGTATTGTAGCCCTCTTGCAAGGCCATAAGGATAGAAGAGAGAAATCCGAACTTGCAAAAATAGAAAAACAAAATAATGTACCAAGACTTTTATCTTGGATTAGCAGTGTGGGATAAAAAGAAATGTGCTCGAGTGGTGATTGTACCGTTCTCGAGTAGAAAAAACATGACGAAGAAAACTTCAGAAAGATGGAAAATTTGCCCCTTTTTAAAAAAACTACGGAAAATCCGAAAAGTGCTCAAGTGGTAGTTTCACTAGAATTGAGAAGCCCCCGTTCTGATACCAATTGTAGGATCGAAATTGAGCGATAAAGGGGGGGTGAATATCGCTTAACAAAACTTTGGATTTTAAAACTTAACGATGATAGAGTACACAACGAAAACTTAAGGTTAGAGTAAGCGTCGGAGTTAGAGAGAGATAGGAAGCAGCGGAAAATAAAACACATCACGATCGCTAACCCAGGTTGATTTTACATGCTTCAAAGTCTTGACCGGCTCTTACTGCAAAACCCACGATCATTGATCGTTTACTTTGGGCAATACTAATAATCACAAGAATATTATAAATTACAGAACTGAAGTGTACAATAAAAGAAAAACAATTATACCGACTCTTGAAATGAAAGGAAGATCTTCGTTCGGAGAGTCGGACGGTATTTCAGCGTTTATCGAAACTTCGATCGTGCAGCACATAGAAGAAGAAATTGATTGTAGTCTTAGAATTGTTGTCATGAACTGCTACACTCGACCCCTTTTTATAGTACTTACTCAGGCGCTTGAATGGCCTCTCAAGATCCCTCACTGCAGCGTACCAGGCAGAAACTCTATCCATTGTTCGGTCAAACTTTATCCTGGCCAGGCGCCTAAGTCCCTTTCGAACGCCTAAGTGTCGATGTGGATCCTCCACTTAGCACTCGCCACGTAAGCCAGACCGTTGAGTCAACTCAATCGCCCGCTGCCAGCTCTCAGGCGCCCATTCAAGCGCCCTAGTCAACTGCTTTTTCTTTTTAGCTCAACTGTTTTTTCTTTTAAGCGGCAACAAGGGTCAATTCCAAATATACAATAATAAAATATAGAATTAAGACATGTATAAATTACAACCAGTGTTGTCTTGGTCCGGACTTTCAGGTTTCACTCAAAATCCTAGGTCAGATCGACGCCTACTGTTCTCTCACCGGGAAACACGTTCTCACCTACTCCTCTCAAGAGAGTTTACCTGTTACCACCCGAAATCTCCGGTTAGACTTTTTCTTGGCCTTTGAGAACCCGAAACTCGACGACATTCAACCTCGACCCATCTCGACTTCTGTCTGCGATCCCCGCTCGGCAAAGTCTTTTGCTCAGTCCCCCTGGACCAAGTCTTCGTGCTCAGCTTCACTCTTCAAGTCTTCGTTGCCCGATCCACGACCAGAACTTCGTGCTCAATCCTACAAGTCAAGACTTCTTATCTAGCTTACCTAGGACTTTCCTGCAATCTCAACAACTTCATCATGACACCATACCAGCTTAACTTAAACCCTTTGTCACTTATCAAAACAAGGTTCGATCTGGTGCTTCTGGCACCAACAGTCATTGGATCCTCCCTCGTGTACGTTACCATCACCTTTTAATCATTACAACCCCATTTTATATCCTGAAGGCACCTTAAAGACTTTTTAATTACTCCTTATTATTATATTGTAATACTTTACGGATGACGTCTTTTAGGGTCGCCGAGACTAAGTGTTCCCACCTAAGACCATGATTGTCGCCCGAGACCTATGCCTGAATCCCCGTTCAGGTCATTCCCGTTATGCCACCAGACTTTGTTGGTCGGCCCAAGTGAGGTCGGCCCAAACGAACGCATCGCATGGAGTCCTTGCCCTAGTTCACTCACCATTCGTCACATAGCCTCCCGCTCGAGAGACGTTAGCCACAATGTCTCCCGAACCAAGCCACAACATCACCCGAGCTGGATCAGTCCTAAATTAGTTAGGCATATACTTTCGATCCCTTCTCTTACATGCGGCTACTACTTTATGTTACATGGTACCCTCTCAATTCATCCTCAATTAATCACGATTTTACAAAATATGGATTGTAACAGTCAATACAATATTATTTAAACATTGTAGTAATTAGTTAGAAACTTTACTACAATTATTTAATAATTAATATATTATATAACAACTACTTTTGTAGTGTTACAATTATTTAAAATAAGTTGGCACAATAGAGGATCATTTTATAGAAATATATTTTCTGAATAGAAAGTATAATCATAAAATATTAAACTTTTCAATCATCTGTTATACTTTTTGATTTATTTAAGTGATCTATCGTTTTAATTCGATATAATCTGATTCATCATTTTTTTATTATTTAAATAATTTTGATAAATTTAAAATAATTTTAATGAAATTTAAATTTTTTGATAAATTTATAAAAAAATATTTTTATATATAATAATTTTAATTAAAGTGTAATAGTCAATCTTAGATAATAATTACAAAGTAATTATTATAATCTTAGATAATAATTTTAATCTTAGATAATAATTTTAATTAAAGTGTAATTAGCAACTTATAGCACCACTGACGATAAGAGATGTTTTTGATTTAAAATAGGTAATGGGATGTCTTGTCTTTTTCTATAAAAAGGAACGTATTTGTATAATTTGGAACGTGGTTTTTTACTTTTGCTCATTTGTTAATTTATTAATGCTCATATAAATTATGTTTATTAATAATTTTTTTATCAAATTTATATCAATATTTTATTATAAGACTTACGTAAGAATTCATACTTATCAAAATATATATATATATCCTATGGTTTGTTCTTTGCCTAAGAGCGCATATAAAATCAGCTTATTCCTATTATATCCCTTCTACCAATAACTCTTTTTTATAGTTCACTTTCCGAGACTTCCGAATCAGTTTTTCATAATTTAATTTTAAAATAATAACTTATAATTTGGATGCAGATATTCTCATCTTCTCTAACCCTATATATCTCTTCCTATCTTGTACAACTCAACTCATCCCTAACCTTTTACTATATTTTGCTACGATTGTGAAAAAATTAAGATATAATTAAAAAAATTATCCTATAAATAAATAATAAATATTGATTATATATTTTAAAAATATATTTTTAAAATAAAATAAATATCAGGCCATATTAAGGCTGAAATCCCATAATATCATGCCCAACATGGACTTGAAATCTGAGAATATCAAACCCTTTTATATTCAAAATCGAAATTATTTTTTTAAAATAATTATAAATAATTGAAATTATGATATAAATAGAAAATGCAAAATATTGAAAATATAAATAAAATAAAATAAGGAAAGATAAATAAAATATAATAAAAATAGAGTTAGTAAAATTGTATATAGAAATATATAAAATTAAAATTAAAATAAAATTTATATGTGTAAATTAAGATATATTAGATATCATCTAAAAAATTATTAAAAATCGATTAGATTTCATTTTAAGCCGAAAGAGATTCTGAAATGAATTATTTTCATTTCAGGCTCTCTTTGAGTCTAAAATATTTTTATTTCAGGCCTAAAGAAGATCTGAAATAATTTTTATTTCAGGCTCAAAGAGAGATTTAAATATTTTATTTTAAGCCCTCTTTGAGCGTGAAAATGTAAAATATAAAACAATATTAAAAATTAAAAAATATATAAAATATAATATTTTGATATATTAGGCTATGTTAGTTTTTCAAAGATATGAAAATTTAAAATTTTTAAAAAAATAAAGTAAAATAAATAGAGTAAAATATAAAAAATAAAGATTTAAATAAAGATATAATGAGAATAAAGAATAAAGTAAAATAAAGAATATAAGTAAAAATATATAAAATGAATAAATAATAAAATAATAAATATAATAGTAAGAAGGATAAAGCAAATATATAATGTGATAAAAAAAATAAAGATATAAATTTAAAATTTAAAAATATATTAAAAAATAAAGAAATATAGAATATAAATAAATAAATAGTGCTTATAGATTAAAAATATAAGAAATAAATATAATAAAAAATAAAATACAATATAAATGTGAAAAAAATTAAGATAGATAATAAGATATAAAAATAAAAAAAATATAAATATAAAGATGAGAGATAAAAAAAGATTATAAAAATGGTACAACTGCTACATGATGTATTGTTCCGTGCCAAGTGGCAAGACATGAGCAAATCATTGTTAGTGGCATTGTTAAGAAAACAGGACCGGACCGGCCGGTCGGAACGGTTGAACTGGGAACCGGCCGGATTTCCGGTCCGGATCAGCCCTCAAAATCGCCTATCCAAAAATCGACTGTGAACCGGTTTGAATCGGCGGGGAACCGGGTGAACCAGACACCTGGTTCACCCGGTTTGATTTTTAAAAAAATAAAAAAAAACCAAAAAGTTAAAAGTTAAAACATTAAACCTAATTTTTAATCACGTAATCGGCGATCTCTCGCACGTCGCCTCGTCTTCTCGCTTGCAACTCTCTCCCCATCGCCCCGCTTTGCCGACATCGCCGCGCCTCCGCCAGCGTCGCCGCATCGCATCACCTCCGCCAGCGTCGCCTGCCTACGCCACCGTCGCCGCATCGCATCGCCTCCGCCAGCATCGCCGCATCGCATCGCCTCCGCCAGCGTCTCCAACCTCCGCGAACATCTCTGCATCACATCGGCTCCACCAGCCTTTCGCTTCTATGGTTGAAGCTTGAAGGTAACCGTCCGTAACTCCGTAAGTTTTAAGTTCATTAATAAGTTCATTAATCAAGTTCATTAACAATGGTTTTAATTTTTATGTAACATAGTTCATTAATCAAGTTCATTAATCAATAATGTTCATGCTTAATGATTTACTTCAAGAGTCACAGTGTTGGTTGTAATCGTCTAATCGATTTACTGTAAGTTACATGCTTAATGCTTAATCATTATGTTCATTATGTTTAATGATTAATCAAGTTCATTATGCTTAATGATTAATCATTATGTGACATGCTTAATGATTTAC
Source organism: Boesenbergia rotunda (assembly GCA_024364735.1). NCBI lineage: Eukaryota > Viridiplantae > Streptophyta > Magnoliopsida > Zingiberales > Zingiberaceae > Boesenbergia > Boesenbergia rotunda. The sequence continues at coordinate 1,656,413 of JAGFNQ010005031.1, read as the reverse complement.
TGTAACACAGTTGATTATGTTTAATGATTAATCATTATGTGATCATGCTTATTTGTTTTATTATGTGAAATGTAAATTCAATTTGTAGATTCAGATATGAATACTCCAACTCCAAATCACTCTATAGAAGTAAATAGTATCGTACCTGAAGCTGCAGTTGCCAATCAGATTGAACCCCCGGTTAAATCGGTTGAACCTCTGAACCCTTGCCTCGACCGATTCGATGTCCGGTCCGATTTTCAGAACCTTGGTTAGTGGTTAGGACTAAGTTTTGACATCATAATTACTTTCTCCTAGCTCAACCCTACCTAGTGATATTAAATATTGAGAAATTCAAATATCCTAAGTCCATTAATGGGTTTTGGCAAAAACTCACTGATGGATCTAGAAAAGTCCGATTACACTAATGTCAAATATTATGAGTTTACTATTAAAGAACATCTGAAAACCCCCTAAATATACATTGGATAGAACAATTCGAGCCTTTGAAATACCATAAACTTAAAATATTTAAAATTGTTTCAATCAGACTTTTTTAGATCCGTCAATGAGTTTCTGCCAAAACCCACTGATGGACCTGGGATATTTGTGTTGAGGCAATCTGTGGTCCAGAGTGACCATGTGTTTTGATGTTTGGACAAAGGATTTAAGTTAGGTTTCCCTTGTGTTCTAATATGTGTATGTTGAGTGTGCAGGTTGTACAGGTTACACATATTGACTTGACTAAACGGCGTCAGTACGGTGAAGGGTGGCATGGAGACAAGTCGCAGGTTGTGTGCGCACCTGAGGGACTATGGAGAGCAGGGACGATGAGCTAAGAGCGTGGACTTCGAGGCATACGTGAAGGATGTCATGAAGGCAAGCTGGAGGCTTGCGTGCATCCGAGGGACGGGAGCCGAAGATGAAGAGGGCGCGAAGGCAATAGTCGAGGCTGTTGATGAGGAGTCAGTTGAGTCGTGAGGGTACGAGTGTTGTGTGATTGTACTCGGGAAATCCTAGGGTTCGAGTGCTGAGAGAAATGTACTCGAGAAGGGAAACCCTAGGTGTGTGAGTGGGGCAGTCGACTGTTATTGGCACAGTCGACTGATAAAACTCACAGAATGCTTTTAGACCTGGACCAGTCGACTGCCCAAGAGCAGTCGACTGGTAACCCCGACAACTAGTCGTTGGCTAGCAATTAAGGCTAGACCAGTCGACTGGTAAATGGGCAGTCGACTGGTAGCGAGGGTTTCAGACTTAGTTCTATTTAAGAGGACTTCATGTTGGCTAAAAGGTTTGACGAATTTGGTCTTGGGTAAAGGCCAAATAGTAGTCTTTATGCTCGGATATTGTCGAGGTGCTATGGCGAGATTTCTCTACCCACAAGGAGCGACAAGGGCTAGCCGGAGGTTATCCGGGGAGTGATCCATCGAAGGATTCTTAGATTAGTCACCCTTAGGGGTGGATACCAAGTAAATCGTTCTTGTTAGCGTTGTTTGTATTCATTATTATTGTTTCCGCTTGCGCAACTAACAACGTAGATACAAGAAGAATCGAAGAAGTGTTATTCACCCCCTAGCAACCGTACACGATCCAACAAGTGGTATCAGAGCTAAGGACCGCTTGTGATTGGAATAATCGCCAAGAAGAGCAAAAGCTAGAGGGAAGAACAATGGAAGACAAATTTGGAGATAACATCTACTCTCCACCTTGTTGATGCAGTCTGACCCTGATTGTTATTTTGGTGTTGACACCGATTTTAGTTTAGGTTGATGATTATGATTATGATTAAGTCCTGATCGGGGATTAGGCACGGTGTTGAAAAGTCCTAACCTGGAGGGTTAGGTGTGAGAAAATCCTAGCTTGGAGGGCTTGGTGTGAAAAGTCCTAACCTGGAGGGTTAGGTGTGGAAAAATCCTAGCTTGGAGGGCTAGGTGTGAAAAGTCCTAACCTGGAGGGTTAGGTGTGAGAAAATCCTAGCTTGGAGGGCTAGGTGTGAAAAGTCCTAACCTGGAGGGTTAGGTGTGGAAAAATCCTAGCTTGGAGGGCTAGGTGTGAAAAGTCCTAACCTAGAGAGTTAGGTGTGACAAAGTCCTGGCTTGGAGGGTCAGGTCCTAGCTTGGAGACTAGGTTGATGAAATCCCGGCTTGGAGGGCCAGATCCTAGCTTGGAGGGCTAGGTTGGATGAAATACTAGCTTGGAGGGCTAGGTTGGAGTCCCTGGATCGGTCTGGTGACCGATCAGGGAAGTTGGCACGATGCTCCTTCGTGGATCGGTCTGGTGACCGATCCAGCGATGACTGATCGGACTGGTGACCGATCAGGGAGCACACAGTGAGATTGGGAACCTGCTTCTTGGCTCCTGATCGGTCTGGTGACCGATCAGGGAGCATGCAGTTCGCTCACTACTCTGCTCCTGATCGGTCTGGTGACCGATCAGGGAGCATACAGTGGGTTTTGGTTCTCCTTACTGCTTGGCTCCTGATCGGTCTGGTGATCGATCTGGAACACTGTTCGGATCGTTCTGGTGAACGATCAAGTGTCGCGAGTTCCTTACTATAACCGATCAAGAAGGAGCCTGATCAGTCTGAGCATGCCCTGATCGGTCTGGTGACCGATCAGGAGGGTTGGACTGCGAAGCTAAGAAATCACGCTGCAAAGGGGTGGATCGGACTGGTGACCGATCCACAACCTGGGATCGGTCTGGTGATCGGTCCTGGAGAAATCACGATTTCTGATTGAGCGTTGGGGACCGATCAGGATGGAGCCTGATCGGTCTGGACCCACTCTGATCAGTCTGGTGACCAATCAGGAGGCTCTCTGATCAGTCCGGTGACCGATCACTTTAATTCAAAATGCACTGTCAGACACTCTGATCACGTCTGAACATATCTAATTTCTCTGCACTTAATCTCTGATACTTGATTCACTGCTGATTTGCTGTGCTAATGCTCTGATTAAGTGTGCAGTTGACAGGGATGGATTCAAACACTCAAGGAGAGTCAATGGAGGTCTTTCCTTGTAGCAGGTTTGCCCATTTGCCATCTCAGGTTGCAACGGTTGCTGGCGTTGCTGGAGCTGCTGACTGGGGCTAGGCTGAGGGAAGCTCAGGGAGTCCAAGAGAGCTCAGTGGTAGGCTGGTGGTTGCAGGTGAGCAGCTGGAGGCTACAGTGAAATGACCTGGCGATCAGTGGAGAGACTTAAGATGCGTAGCGGAGAAGAGCTGAGTGATTTTTTGCTAAACAGACTTCTTGCGAGACTTCTTTGCTGCGTGATAAGTTCTCCACATTGTGCTTGTGCAATCTGTTGTTTCATCATCTTGAGCAAGCAACTGCGATTACTCTACTGTCTGAAGCAACCTCTGTCACTTGAGCATTTGGAAGAAGAACCAGGAAGCTTGGCGAGTCCATCAGCGAGAAGACACGAAGAAGGGAGTTCTTGCGTGAGATCTGCACTGGGTGGAGCTCGGTGAGAAGTTTGCTTGGGTTCTTGCTGTCTTAAGTGCTCTGTAAGATCCTTCTTGTGTTTCATTGTGCTTAAAACTTTATCTTTGTTGAAACGCTGTGGAGAGGTTACTCCACCGAGAAGGAGGTTGCATTTTATCCGGATTTTCTAGGGCTTGATCTGCCGACGATCAAGTGATCGCCCACCTTAAGGGCACGCCAAGGAGTAGGGGCAAGTTATCCTCGAACCTTGTAAATCCTCTTGTTAGCGTTCTTGTGTTTGTTCTTAGCTTAGGGCTTAAATTCTACAACTCTGTTTTTCCTTTGCTTCCGTTGTGCTACTAACCCTTGAGGTGCAGAAAATTCAAAAGTGCTAAGTTTCGGTGTCTGGCTACATTCACCCCCCCCCCTCTCTAGTCATCCAAGCTCCAAAAAGTGGTATCAGAGCTTGGGGCTCTGTACAAGCGGATTAATAACCGAGAGCTATCAACAATGGCTTTGAGAGAAGGTTTTTCCACCACCCTGTTGATGCAGTCTGACCCTAATTATTGTTTTGGTGTTGACATTGATTTTAGTTTTGGTTGATGATTATTATGATTATGGTTAAGTCCTGATCGGGGATTAGGTATGTTATGGAAAATCCTAGCTTGGAGGGCTAGGTGTTGGAAAATCCTAACCTGGAGAGTTAGGTATGGAAAATCCTAGCTTGGAGGGCTAGGTGTTGAAAAGTCCTAATTCGGAAGGGTTGGGTGAAAAGTCCTAGCTTGGAGGGCTAGGTGAAAAGTCCTAACTTGGAGGGTTAGGTGAAAAGTCCCAACTTGGAGAGTTAGGTGAAAAAGTCCTGGCTTGGAGGGTCAGGTCCTAGCTTGGAGGGCTAGGTGTGAAAAGTTCTAACTCGGAAGGTTGGGTGAAAAGTCCTAGCTTGGAGGGCTAGGTGAAAAGTCCTAACTTGGAGGGTTAGGTGAAAAGTCCCAACTGGAGGGTTAGTGGAAAAACCCTGGCTTGGAGGGTCAGGTCCTAGCTTGGAGGGCTAGGTTGGAGCCCCTGGATCAGTCTGGTGACCAATTAGGGAGTTGGCACGGTGCTCTTTCGTGGATCGGTCTGATGACCGATCCAGCGATGACTGATCGATCTGGTGACCGATCAGGGAGTATGCGTTTCACCCACTGCTTGGCTCCTGATCGGTCTGGTGACCGATCAGGGAGCACACAGTGAGGTTGAGTTCCCTTGCTGATCTGCTCCTGATCGGTCTGGTGACCGATCAAGATCACTGTGCAGATTGTTCTGGAGAACGATCCAGCGTCGCGGGTTCCTCACTATGATCGATCAGGACGGAGCCTGATCTGTCTGGTCATGACCTGATCGGTCTGGTGACCGATCAGGAGGATCCCTGATCGGTCCGGTGACCGATCAGGAGGTTTGGACTGCGAAGCTCAGAAATCACCTAGTAAAGGGGTGGATCGGTCTGGTGATCGATCCACAACCTGGGATCGATCTGGTGATCGATCCAGGAGAATCTCAAAGAAATCGCGATTTCTGATTGAGCGTTGGGGACCGATCAGGACGAAGCCTGATCGGTCTGGACCCATCCTGATCGGTCTAGTGACCGATCAGGAGGCTCTCTGATCGGTCCGGTGACCGATCACTTTAATTCAAAATGCACTGTCAACACTCTGAATGTGTCTGAACGTATCCGATTCTCTACGCTTAACATCTGATACACGGTTTTCTGCTTGATATGCTGTGCTAACACTCTGATTAAGCTGCAGGTGACAGGGAAAGATTCAAACACTCAAGGAGAGTCAATGGAGGCCTTTCCTTGGAGCAGGTTTGTCTGTTTTTCCATCTCAGGTTGCAACGGGTGCTGGCGCTAGCTGGAGCTGCTATCTGGGGTTGGCCTGAGGGAAGCTCAGGAGGTCCAGAAGGGCTCAGTGGTGGCTGGTGGTTGCAGGAGAGCAGCTGGAGGCTGCTGTGGGATGGTGACCTGGAGCTGTGTGGAGAAGACTTAAGCGCCGGTTGCGAGAAGTCTTCAACAACTCTGCTAATCAGTGCTGCTGTGAAGTTTTGGCTTGATGTGTGCTTGTGTTCTTGCTGTTCATCATTCCTTGAGCAAGCCATTGAGATCTGAGAAGCAACCAGCTCTTGCTTGAGCACTTGGAGGAAGGAACAAGAAGCTTCGAGTCCAACAGCGAGAAGACACGGGGAAAGGGTTCTTGCGTGAGATCGTCGCTGGGTGGAGCTTAGAGGGAGCTTGTTGTGTTCTTGTCTTTGCTAAGTGCTAAGTAAGATCTTCCTTGTGTTTCATTGTGCTTAAAACTATATCCTTGATTGAAACGCTATGAAGAGGTTTCTCCACCGAGAAGGAGGTTGCTTACTATCCGGTGTTCACCGGGACTTGATCTGCCGACGATCAAGGGATCGCCCACCTTAAGGGCACGCTAAGGAGTAGGGGAAAGTTATCCCGAACCTTGTAAACCCTCCTTGTTAGCGATCTTGTTTGATTGTTCTAGTTTGCTTTTGTTTTCTGCATTTCTGCACTTATCTACTTTCATTGTTTCCGCTGCGGTGCTACTAACGAATTGAGTGCAGAAATCTGATAAAAGCTCTAAGTCCAAGTGTTTGGCTATATTCACTCCCCCCTCCCTCTCTAGCCATCCGGTTTCCAACAAGTGGTATCAGAGCTTGGGGCTCTGTTTTTGCGGATTAACAACCGAGAGCTATCTTCCATGGCGTTGAGAGAAAGCTTTAGCACCACCCGACCTCCTTTCTTTGATGGCGCTGATTTTCAATATTGGAGATCAAAGATGGAGTATTATTTGAAGATGAACATCAACACTTGGTTCGCGGTGAAGGAGGGCTTCACCCCTCCAAAGGATGATGAAGGCAAGGAACTTGAATCATAGCGGTGGACGGCCGAACAAACTCGAAAGAGTGAAGCCGACGCGAAGGCGGTTGTCACTCTACAATACGGCATGAACAAAGACCAACTCATCAAGGTTGGTCCTTTCACAAGTGCAAAGGACTTGTGGAACAAGCTCATCGAACTCCACGAGGGCACCTGAGATTCAAGAATCGCCAAGAGGGATTTGTTTCTCAACCAATTACAAAACCTCTCCATGAAGGAAAATGAATCGGTAAGTGAGCTACATAGCCGGTTCAAGGAAGTCCTCAATGGGCTTCATTCGATTGATGAAAAGGTCGAGAATCGCGACCTTGTGAGGTATGTACTAAAAGCATTTCCAAGGAATGCTTTGTGGTCATCCATGGTGGATGCCTACAAAGTATCCAAGGACTTATCAATTGTTAAGTTAGATGATTTGTTTTGTGAGATGGAATTGCATGAAATGGCTAACAAAGGCCCCAAGGAGAAGGGGATTGCCTTAGTTGCAGGGGAACGATCCAATAAGAAGAAGAAGGAGAAGGAAGTCTCTTCATCTTCATCCTCTTCCGAATTCGAGTCCGATTCTGAGGAAGATGGCAGCGGCTCCTCATCCTCCGAGATGGCGAATTTTGTGAGAAGGATGATGAGAAGGGGTCGACGCTTCAAGGGTAAAGGTAATCCTAGTGAAGCTAAACTTGATAAGACTAATGCTTCTTGCTATGAGTGTGGTAGGAAAGGGCATTTCAAGAATGAATGCCCAAAGCTAAAGAAAAAGGAGGAGAAATCCAAGAGGAAAGAAGAAAAATCCAAGAAGAAGAAGAAGGCCTTGAAGGCCACTTGGGATGAATCCTCCTCAAGCTCATTCGATGAAGAGAAGGAGGAGAAGAGCACAAGGCATGTGGCACTCATGGCATTGGGAGATCAAGAGAGTAGTGATGAATCTTCCAACTCCTCAAACGCGGCTTCATCATCTTCGGATGATGAAGAGGTAACTTCTCCCGAACTTGAGAAATGTTATAGAGCTATTGCATGCTTAACCAATATGCTAAAGAAGTCAAAAAACAAGGTTAAAACATTGTAATTGGAAATTGAACAATTAAAAGCATCTAGGGATGATAACATAGATGACTTGCATGTTGAATTGTTAGAAGATGAGATTAAGTCATTGAAACTTGAGGTTGAAAATTTGAAATCCTCTAGGGTTGAGGATGTTGATAATTTGCATGATGAATCACTAGAGGAAGAAAACCAATCATTAAAGAGTGAAGTTGAGAGACTCAAGAATATTCTTGAGAAGTTCTCAACTAGCTCTAAGACCCTAGACATGATCTTGAATGCCCAAAGGGCAGTCTACAATAGGGTCGGTATTGGTTACCGACCCAAAGAACCTTCATTCGTGTCCTTGATGTCTAGGACTGATATGAGGCAATCTAGGACACACAAGGTTCAAAAGAAAGTTGTCAAGGCATGGGTGCCTAAGTCTTGTTTAGTTGGTGCTTTAGGTCCCAAGGTTTGGGTACCTAAAACTTCTATTTTTCGAATTGTGTAGGTTATGATTGAGGGGGAGCATCTATCAACTTGGTTCGTTGATAGTGGATGCTCCAAACACATGACCGGGGATAGATCATTGTTTACCACACTTCACAAGAAAAGTAGAGATAATGTTTCATTTGGTAACAATGGTAGTCTTAAGGTCATAGGAATAGGAGACATTCAAATATCCGAATGTCTTAGAATTTCAAATGTCCTTCTAGTCAAGGGGATGTCATTTAATCTCCTAAGTGTCAGTCAATTGTGTGACATGGGTTACACAATTGATTTTCAACTAAGTCAATGTCTAGTTAGACAACATGACACCTTGGACACGGTACTAGTAGGAACAAGAGTAGACAATATTTATCAAGTTTCATTTAAAAGTGCTACTAATGTTTCTACTAAGTGTTTCATGTCAAAAGAAGAAGAGTCTACCCTTTGGCACCGGAGGCTAGCACATGTTAACATGAAGAACATCCGTAAGTTGGCCAATAAGGGATTAGTTCGTGACTAACCAAGCATCAAGTATGAAAAAGATAAACTTTGTGATGCATGTCAAATGGGTAAGCAAACAAAATCTGCACATAAAGGTAAAAGCGCTGTAAGTACATCTACTGCTTTAGATTTACTTCACATGGATCTATTTGATTGTAGTACTATCATATCATTGAATGGAAGTAGATATTGTTTTGTTATCATTGATGATTTTACTAGATATACATGGACTTACTTTTTAAAATATAAGGATCAAACCTTAGATGTTTTCATTTCTTTTTGTAGAAGAGTTGAAAATGAAAAATCATCAACAATTAAGACAATCAGAAGTGATCATGGAGGTGAATTTCAAAATCAACGATTCTTAGAATTTTGTCAAGATAGAGGGTATAGGCATGAGTTTCCACTCCTAGAACACCACAACAAAATGGTGTTGTAGAGAGGAAGAACCATGTTTTACAAGAAGCTGCACGAAGCATGCTTAATGAGTACTCACTCCCGAGTTACTTATGGGCTGAAGCTGTAAATACAGCTTACTATGTGCAAAACCGAGTCCTCATTCATAGGTTCTTAGGAAAGACTCCCCGTGAACTTTGGTTTGGGAAGCCACCTACGGTTAAACACCTTAGGGTGTTTGGTTGTAAGGTGTTCATCCTAAACACCAAGGACCACCTTGGGAAGTTCACGGCAAAGGTTGATGAAGGGATACTAGTCGGGTATTCCCTAGTTAGCAAAGTCTATCGAGTCTACAACAAGAGATCTAGATTAGTTGAAGAGTCTTCTGATGTTGTCTTTGAAGAAATTCCAAAAGTCAATGGTCAACCAGAAGATGAAGTCTAATTCGAACTTAGGAGACTAAGTTTGAATGAGAGTCCAAATAGTGTTGATGGTGATGAATCCGATGACGGTGAGCCTAGACAACCCATTGATCAGCCGGATCCTGAGGCTGAGCTTGTGTCTAGTGAACCCATTCAAGAAGCACCACCAACACCTAGGCAGACTAAATTAGCCTCTAGTCATCCCCAAGATCAAATTGTTGGAGACATCCACCACGGGGTTAGAACTAGATCATCCTTCCGGAATGAGGCTAATGAAGTTGCTTTAATTTCCGAAATTGAACCTCGGAAAATTGATGAAGCATTAAATGATCCCGATTGGATCATTGCAATGCAAAATGAACTAGGTCAATTCGAGAGGAGTCAAGTTTGGGACTTAGTCCCTAGACCTAAGAAGACCACCATCATTGGAACCAAATGGGTCTTCAAGAATAAATTGAACCATAAGGGAGAAATCATTAGAAACAAGGCACGCTTAGTAGCCAAGGGCTACAGTCATGTCGAAGGCCTTGATTATGATGAGACCTATGCTCCCGTGGCACGATTAGAATCCATTCGATTGATGCTTGCATTTGCAGCACATCGAGGTTTCAAGTTATATCAAATGGATGTCAAATCGGCCTTTCTAAATGGTTTAATTAGAGAAGAGGTCTATGTCGAACAACCTCCGGGGTTTGAGAGTACCGAATTCCCAAACCACATATTTAAGCTCAAAAGGCACTTTATGGCCTTAAACAAGCACCCCGAGCTTGGTACGAGTGGTTGTCAACATTCCTAATTGAAAAAGGCTTCGTAAGAGGCCAAATAACTCTACACTATTTCTACGGAGAGATGGTGATGATATTTTTGTAGCCCAAGTATATGTCGATGACATAATTTATGGCTCAAATAACAAGGGCTATTTAAATGAATTCATTGGACACATGGAAAGTGAATTTGAAATGAGTCTAGTGGGAGAGTTGACTTTCTTCCTTGGACTTGAAATCAAACAAACCCGAGATGGGATCCATGTGCATCAATCGAAATACACACAAGAAATGCTCCGTAAATTCAATATGAGTGATTCAAAAGAGGTAACCACTCCCCTGGCTACAAACATAAGATTAGACAATGATGAGAGTGGTAAACCCGTTGATTTGACTCAATATCGGAGCATGATAGGGAGTTTGCTAAACCTCACAGCTAGTCGACCTGATATTCTTTTTGCTGTGGGTATGTGCGCTAGGTATCAAGTCTGTGCCAAGGAATCTCACTTAATCGCTGTTAAGAGAATTTTGAGATACCTTAAAGGCACAATTGGAGTCGGTCTATGGTACCCCCGTACCGAATCATTTGATTTAATTGGCTATATCGATTCCGACTACGCTGGATGTAAGTTGGATCGGAAGAGCACAAGTGGGGGCTGCCAATTTCTAGGATCATCCTTAGTTAGTTGGTCGAGTCGAAAGCAACATTGTGTTACTCTCTCCACGACCGAAGCAGAATATATCGCCATGGGAGAGAGCGTATCACAATTGTTGTGGATGATTCACACTTTGGAGGACTATGGATTAAGTTACAAAAGTGTGCAAGTGTTGTGTGACAACATTAGCACAATTAACCTAACCAAGAATCCAGTCCATCATTCTAGACCAAAC